>PVLC010006189.1:41047-71148 GCA_004027655.1 Graphiurus murinus | reverse complement strand
TGGGGATTGAACTCAGGGGCATTCTACCTCTGAGCTACACCCCCAGCCCTATTTTTTATTCTTTATTTTGAAACCAGGTCTCACTAAGTTGCGGAGGGCCTCACTAGGTAGCTGAGGCTGGCCTCGAACCTGGATCCTCCGGTCTCAGCCTCCCGAATGCTGGGATTACAAGCGTGCGCCACCACGCCCGGCTTCATTGGAATTATATTAAACGCAAAGATTGGGGCATAACAGCTACCTTAGTAAATTGATTCTCTCTACTCAAGAACATGGTAGAAGCCGGGCGTGGTGACGCACACTTGTAATCCCAGCATTCAGGAGGCTGAGACCTGAGGATCCGGGTTTGAGGCCAGCCTCAGCTACCTAGTGAGGCCCTCTGCAACTTAGTGAGACCCTGTTTCAAAATAAAGAATAAAAAATAGGGCTGGGGGTGTAGCTCAGAGGTAGACTGGATGCCTCTGAATTCTATCCCCAGTACCAAAAAACAAAAACAAAAACAAAAAAAAATGGTAGAAATCTACATTTATTCTATTCAAGCATTTTTAGTTTTTTTAATTCAATTTAATAAGTCTCTCAATGATATATGATGTATGAGATTTATTTCTAGGTACCATCTAGTTTTTTGTTACTACTCAGAAAGATCACTTCAAATGTCATATTCTAATTACTTCTAGTGAATATTTATTTACATGTTAATATTATAATTGGTAATTTTTCTAAACTCACTTATTCTATTTGATTAAGTTACTTATTATTTCTTTTTATATACTTCTGTTGGTGCATCATAGCCTCACATCATGAGGAGTGGTGGGACATTCATACTCAAGGCACTTGCTGACTTTCCCCCCAATCCCTCCCCACGCCCTCTCCCTCCACAAGAGTCTTCCCTGCCCAAGAGTCAACTCAAGATGGATCAAAGACTGGGAAATTATTATTTCTTTCAGATTACATGGAATTAGCTACAGGTAAATACACTGTGCTTCAAAAATTTTGAGTGTTATTTGCACTCAAATTTTCATTACTTTGTTTTCTGTTTTCTCATTACTCTGGATAATAATTCTAATGTAAAGGTACAAGATTCTACCTTTAACCATTAAGCATAAAGTTTCTATATATGTGTATTATTCACCTTGTATTGGGTTATTTCCTTGCACATATTTGATTCAGTTAAAAATTTGCTTACATCATATTTCAAAATCTGTTAATGGTCATGTTCAATCAGGAGACCAATCACACTGAAATTTGACTGGAAATGCTGAACATGAAGAACTAAGTGGGAGGCACATTCCTATACTACTCCTAGTACTTGGGAGGCTGAGACAGGAGGATCACAACTTATCGAGGCCCTCAGTAACTTAGTGAGATCCTGTTTCCAAATAAAAACCAAAATTGGATGGGGTGTGGCTCAAAGGTAGAACACTCTTGGATTCAATTCCCAATACCACACACACACACACACACACACACACACACACACACGCACGCATGAATTGGTGACTATAACAGGATGCGGTAAATAATGAGAGATTGACTAGAAAGAGGTCGAGAGAGCTCTACAGAATATAAAAATAGCAGATAGGGGGAGCAGCCAGCACTACTAGTGCTAACACGTGGTAACCAACAAGGGGCCTGCACTGCCCCCATACACACAATAACCTAAGGTTCAGAACAAAATCCCATCCTAAAAAATACAGCTATGACCCCCCTACCTGAGCCACCAGAATAAATGGAAAGTATTTAGAACTTCCCAGAAATTACTTAAAATTTATAGAACTACCCAGAAGTTACTCGTGATTTTCATTTCTTATTAGGTAACACATATTTGTAAATATTTTTTCTTATAAGTATGGCAATGCTGCTGTCAGAACTACATTGCCACTGTCTTCTTTCAATTCAAGCAAAGACCTTGATATATTTTAAAATCCCCTTGTACATACACGTGTGGTGCCACATGCCTGTAACCCAATACTTGAGAGGCTGAGGCAGGAGGATCACAGGCTCTAGGAGGTAGAATACCACTGGATGCAAAAGTATCATGTAGATATTGGTGCAAAAGTATCAGGATTTTCTGTCTGCAAAGGACAAGAGAAGGAGCTTAACACACAAAGTACTTGTGACAGCTCAGCAAGACAGCTGCCTCTCGTCAGCAAACACACAAGCACAGCCACTCTACCTTCTGTGTCCACAGTAACCAGGCACTAAACATCACAGAGAGAATCAGGACATTTATCATGAGCACCAGGACTGCACATTCTTTCACATGCTTCTCCAACACGCTCTCCAGGTGGCTGTGAGCAGCCTCTTTCTGCAGATGCCTCATCTGAATTTGGGAGCCCCCTCTGCTGGGGTATGACTCTTGCTCTCCACTGCCGACTCCACACGCTGCTGGATATGCGTGTTAACACCTCAGAACCTCAGCATCCTCGGGTGAAAAGTAGTACTGGACATATACGAATACTAAAAAGATGGAAGATATAATGCCTTCCTGCCACATTGATGTTACAGTGCCTTCTTTTCAGTGGCTTCCTCCTACAGATGCCCACGTTTTATGCCACAGCATCTGTTACTCTTTAAAATGTCTCCAAAAGAAACATGGAAGACAGATTCACAATATACTTTTCCACAAATAAATGAGTCAGTTACCAACAATAGGAAGATCAGAAAATCTATCCTAACACAAACCTGGCAGTTTGAATAGATATCTTCATTAAAATGAACATGAATAAAGAATTCTTTTTTTAATTTATTTTTTATTTGGTGCATTGTAATCATACATCTTTGTTGGGTACAAGCTGGTAGAGGCATACATGCACACATCTCTCATTTAACCCTTCCCCAATTCCTGCCCATTCCCTCCCCACTCCCTCCTTCTCATGTTCAGTTTAGTGATTGACTTTGATGTGTTCATGAAAGTACATCATGTGCATTAGGGTGTTCCCCATCCCCCATCACCTTCAGTTAAGTCAACTTTGCTCATCTAGGTTTCTTCTTCATCGTCTATAGTCTCTCTTATGACCCACTATCTCCCTAACTTCTACATATTAGGGAGAGCATACAGTTTTTTACTTTTTGTGACTGACTAATCTCACTTAACATGATGTTTTCCAGTTCCATCCACTTCCCTGCAAGTGACATGATTTTGTTCTTCTTTATGGCTGAGTAAAATTCCATTGTGTACATATCCCATAGTTTTGTAATCCATTCATCTGTTGATGGACATCTTGGCTGGTTCCATAGTTTGGCAATTGTGAATTGTGTGGCAATAAAAATAGATAACATGCATTGGTCTGATAGATTGGTTTCCATTCTTTTGGGTATATACCCAGAAGTGGTATTGCTGGATCATATGATAGGTTCATTCCCATTCATCTCAGGATCCTCCATGCTATTTTCCAAAGTGGTTGCACTAAAATACAATACCACCCACAATGTATTAGAGTTCCCACTTCTCCACATCCTCGCCAGCATTTGTTGTTGTTTGTGTTTTTAATGATTGTCATTCTAATTGGTGTTAGGTGAAATTTCAGGGTAGTTTTGATTTGCATCTCTCTGATTGCTAATGATGTTGAACATTTCCTCATACATTTATTGGCCATTTGTATCTCTTCTTTTGTAAAGTGTCTATTTAAATCACTTGCCCATTTTTAATTTGGTTATTTGTTTTCTTAGTAGTGTGTTTCTTGAGTTCTCTGCATATTCTAGATATTAGTCCTCTATCGGAAGAGTAGTTGGCAAACATTTTCTCCCATTCTGTGTGCTCTCTGTTGAAGTTCTTAATAGTTTCCTTTGCTACACAGAAGCTCTTCGGTTTAATGCAATCCCATATATTGCTCTTCCTTTGAATTTCTTGTCCCTTTGGGTTCTTGTTGAGAAAGTTCTTATCTGTGCCTATGTGCTGAAGTGTTGGACCTATGCCCTCTTTAAGTAGCTGCAAAGTCTCTTGTCTGACTTCCATATCTTTGATCCATGTTGAATTGACTCTTGTGCAGGCTGGGTGAGAAAGTGAGGTTTATTTCCATTTTCCTGCATATGGTTAACCAGTTTTGCCAACACAATTTATTGGTGTTTAGAAAGTACTTATTTGAAAAGTAATTTTGAAAAATTCACAAACTTGAAAACAATAGAAGAATGTTAGGAAAATACAACTTTATACCACACAGGAATGTTGTGTGAACTGATTTGCCTCTATGGACCTGACGGTCCCACATCCTTGGATCTGCCCCTCAGCCACCACAGCAGGGAAACAGAGGCCTGGCTCAGCTTCCTGTCCCCCGGAATTCACTCGAGACTCAGTTCACAGCTTGCTCATGAACATCTTGCATTTTTCCAGACAGCGCAGCTGAGCTTCATGCCCATACTGTGTACGTCACACGCCAGCCTGGAGGCTTTTGTAGTTGGAGATAAATAAAACTTTGACCTCACTTGCTACCATGCAAACACACACGCATTTATTTGCATTGTTTTGCCTTCTCTGCCAAGGTAAATCTGGCTTATTAATTCTGGATAAGTATCATCACAGAACACTAACACACACTTGGCTGCAATAATCTAAACTAGCATATGGTGCTTCCTAAGTGCTGAGGTTTTTCAACACTTCTGCATATTATTTCCTTCATATTCACTCACCTGCTTGGTGTCTTCTATGTTTACTACCATGAGATGAAAACACAAAACCACCATCAATCCCCAACATTATCCCCAGAATGACACTCTTATCTCTTCTCTTTAGGTGAAGAAATACTAAGTTAGAGAAGTTGGCTATTTTGAGCAAATAAAAAATGCTGAGAAACGAGTAGAAATCTAGGTGTCGCAATGGTGGGTTACTGCCCAAGCCGGAATAATAGCTCTCACTTGTCCATTGTGTGAACCTGGATGATCACAGTTGTATATCAGTATATCAACTTTCCCAAGCAAATCAAAGCTGAAAATGGCCAGAACAGAGAGAATCCCATGGGCTCAGGTATATTTTCTGTCTTTCCCTAGTCACTGCAGTTCATGAGTTCTGTGAAGATGTGAGCTAAATTTACAACAACAATCCTGTCATTATTGACACTTGATAGTAAACTCATTAAGTCTGGGGGGTTGGAGAGCCATGCCTACTATCCTGGCTGTGATTTATCATCTCCTGACCTAAGGCTCTACCAGCACTTAGTTTCTGGAGGTGCACTTAAGTCCTGTTTTCTTTCACATTCTGTCACCATTGTAAAGCAGAAAAGGACCATGCAGTATGCTAAAGGTAGAGTTTGAGGCTAATTTTATGGAAAACACTCCTCAAAATAATCTCTACCCATGTACTTTATCACCTCCGCCATCTACAATAGTTCATGGTAGAGAGAGCTAAATTCTCCCTTGCTGGCATGCAGTTGTAGTCTTTGCTTTACCCAGCTGTATGGATGACTGTGTGTCAGAGAGTGCCCCAGTGTCTATGTCTGAGGATTTTGTCATTCATTCATCTAGAATGCTATGAATGTCTGAGTCTTCCATAGGCAGTAATATTCTCACATCAAAAACTCACTCATAGCCGGGCGTGGTGGCGCACGCTTGTAATCCCAGCATTTGGGAGGCTGAGACTGGAGGATCCGTGTTTGTGGCCAGCCTCAGCTACTTAGTGAGGCCCTCTGCGACTTAGTGAGACCCTGTTTCAAAATAAAGAATAAAAAATAGGCCTGGGGGTATAGCTCGGTGGTAGAATGCCCCTGAGTTCAATCCCCAGTACCACAAAAAACAAACAAACAAACAAAAAAGTCACTCATATGATGTTCAACTGCAAACACCAAGATTCACTGGAGACTCAGTTCACAGTTTTCTTCATGACTATCTTGCATATTTCCAGACAACTCAGCTGAGCTTCATCCAGACACCGTGCACCTCACATGCCAGCCCGGAGGCTTTTGTACTGGCAGATGAATAAAACGTTGACCTCACTTGCTACCATACAAATACACACACATTTATTTGCCTTGTTTGCTTTCTCTGCATAGCTTAGGCTGGCTGTTTAATTCTGGATAAGTATCATCACAGAACACTAACACACAGGCTGCAATAATCTGCACTGGCATATGGTACTTCCTAAGCGCTGAGGTTTTTAAACACTTCTGCATTGGATCTGAACAGGGACCTACATATGTGCCGTCTGAGCTCTTCCTACAAACGCTGACTTCTCTAGTGATCTTGCATTGTTTCCTCAGAGCAATAATTCACATTATTATTTGCATTTTACAAGGTCATGTGCTAGGAGCTGCAGCACACTGAAGCCATAGTAAGTTACTGACTAGCCATGCTTCTCATGTATGTGAAACTGATGCTTGTTGAACTTTAAGTCAACTCTGCTAGCTGACCTCTAGGTCAACCATATGGTTAACTCCCATTAGACCCTGGAATGCCTGACTTTAGAGTTTCTGCCTTTTGTATTTAATCATGCTGTCTTCTTACGATGATCTATAAAATATTTTCTTGATATATATGACAGTTGGAGTCTGAATGTCTGATAGTAATTGTTACCTTATATCTACACATCTGGAACAAATTTCATGTTCCTATGCCTTTGTTTTTTCTAAATGCTTAAAAACCCTCACAATCCTGAATAAAACATCACTTGCTTCCCCGGCAAGCTGTCCAGAGTGCGTGTGCGGCGCCGTGTCTCTGACTTTGTCTCTGTCTTTGTCTTTGTTTTCAGCTCCCCGTTCTCGGCAGAAAAGACTCGCAGCCACCCAGCCTTGCCCCTGGCAACTGGAGGTTCCACCAAGACTGCTGAGAAGGATACTGGAGAGCCGCTCACCGGAGGAAGGGAGCAAATTGGAGGACTGGTAAGCGAGATACCAGTGATCATTAAGGGGACTTCAAAAGGGAAGTTAACCCAGGATTAAATGTTAAGTGTTAAGTGTTAAGGGGACTTCAAAAGGGAAGTTAACCCAGGAATTGACTGAATTGACTGTTCTTTTAAAGCACCAAGGCAGTGAGTGGGCTTAGAGCTGCTACTATAAGAATCTTTGTAAACTTGGTGGAAGAATATAGCCCTTGGTTCCCATACGGAGGATCTCTTACCCCGAGTGATTGGAACCAAGTGAAGGAAGATTTGCAGGCAGCTCTAAGGAAACAGGGCTCTGTTAATTTTCCAATTTGGGGATTTTTAATATGGAAACTAGTAAATGATTGTCTAAGAGAGACTGATCAAAGGACTAGGGAAAAATTAGGAAAAATTAAAGCAGCTCTGCAGGAGGTACAGGAAGAGTTATCCCAAAGGTCAGAGACATCAATTTTGGTGAGTTTGCTAAAATGTTGCTTTGTACCCTCTTTGAATGTTTCTTTATATATGTATGTATGTGCATGTATAGAACCTCTGTCCTTCAGTTTCACGGACCGACAGAACATAAACTCGGCCTGCCCTTTTGCCATGGCTCCCCACTCTTGGGTGGCCGGGGGGAACTCCCTCCACGCTGTGCAGATTCAAATGGCAGTAAGGGTGGCAGTTGACGCTGTCCTTAGAGGCCTGGCAGGGGTCTTTGAACCCTAAAGCCGAGCAGGAGTTCAATGGTCCCTTTTCCCTCTTCTTCTCCTTATGTAGTATTCTTTTGTTGTTATTGTATGTTTGCTTAAGATAGGGAGTTACGAGATTTTGGTAAAGATTCTCTCTCTCTTTTCCTGGCCAAAACGGCCTCTCCTTAGAAAATGAGTGCTTATTCATAAAAGTACCAAAGACAGGGCCCAACCCCTTTAGGCAACATACCCCGTTCCTGGGTCAGATGGAACATGATTTGCTCATCTGGAAAAATGCATATGAGGGGTTAGTCTCCCAGCGTTTTTGAGCACACCCACTTTTGTGGGATCCCTGAGACACAGTGGGAGGTAACCTACCTTGAGGTAAAAGTCAAGGGAGCTACCTCCACAAAACATCACATATTTCGACCCAAAACACTTAAGGGCCAATCTTTGATTGTTTAAAACTTTTATAAGTGTAATTGTAACGTATCTCTTTGTTATCTCATGTGTTCTAACAAACAAGTCAATTTGTCTTATGCAGTTAATGTCAGATAGGAAGCATTTGCATTCGCAGAACTTTGCCTTAACTATATTGACTTATATAATTGTTCTTTTTTTTTCTATTTTGTATTTGGAAAATAAGTTAGTCCAATTTTAAGATAGATATAGCCAGGTCCTAGAAAATGTCTTTATTAAGGATCTAACCCTGTGACAACACTGTCTAATTGAAAAAGGAATAGCCTTATAGCTGCAGGGGGGGGGGTAAAACCTGTTCTGCCTCAGATGTGTTAAAACAGACCTCACCATAAAGTCCTTCATCCCTCCTGATCAAGAGATAACAATGATCCTTTTACTGACATCTACCTAATTTTGTTCCTTCTAGGAATGTCTTTAAGTCCTTTTAAGATCTACAAAACCAATATTTTGTATTATTTGTCTTTTATAAAATGTATGAGTGTGTGTATGGGTGTATATGTATCTATGTAGAGTTACAGGGGCTAAATAAAAACACCTGGAAAACTGCAGATTGAGAATTCAAGGATGCTTGATTCCCAAACTGTAGATGAAATTATTTTAAAGGAGTAAACTATAAAAATTTAATGCCTGGCAAGTTAAAGCTATAAAAAATATGTTTGTATCCATACAAACATATCCACGTGGTACCAAAATTAGTTTAAGAGCACTCATTAAGTTTAAAATGGATCCAAATACCTTTTAATTCATGTGACTTAAATCTTTAATAAATAAGCTTTTTATTTGTTTTTTAAATAAGAGATATTATTAAAGGTTAACAGATATTTTCTTTCAGGTTAAATAATTAAGAGTACATATCTGTTCCTATTTGATATTAAGGATTACAATGCTTATTGTTTATTTTAGGATACTTTATTAAAATAGTAAGTTAAAGTGCTGACTGATTATTTAAATGGGTAAACTAAGTAAAAATAAGTAAGTTTTTATAAATGGCTTATCTTTATAGATAAGTTAAATGCTAAACAACAATTACAATACATAAAGTATTCTTGGTTTAACAAAACAAGATATACTTAAGTCTTATAACTGTGTTTTTTATATGTAAAAACAATTTAGTATTACAATCTTTTAGATCTTAATTAAATATGAGTCACTAAAGGTCAAAATTCTAATATATGCTACTTTACATATGTAAAGCTAAAAAATTCTTAAGCTATGTTTTAACAAACAAGTATTAAAGACATCAAGCATTTTTATCCTAATGCTAAATGACAGGGTAAAATTTAACTTGTTTGTATTCCAACAGGTATTTTTGGTCCTTTGACCTTATAATCCTCAAGGTCAGGCTGTTATAAAACAAGCTAATAAAACTCTTGAAATCCATCTTAAAAAAATAAAAAAAGGGAGACTTAGGTCCCCTCGCTGCAAAATCTCCTCGTAATTTATTATCCTTGACTTTATTTGCTTAAAATTTTAAAATTTTGGATACTCAAGGTAAATCTGCAGCTGACAGACATTTTTCTCACGATTATGCCTCCAAAGCAATTGTTATGTGGAAAAACTTGAAAACTAATCAATGGGAAGGACCTGACCCTGTAATTGTACAGGTTCGGGTTTCTATTTGTGTTTTTCCTAGAAATAAGGGGAACCTCGATGGGTTCCTGCTAGTGCTGTGCAGCCTGTGGATTCAAAGTAGCACCGAGACCAGTTGGAGTCTGATTCCTCTCAACTTCGACAGCACAGAATGCCTAAACACTTTGAAAATCACCTTTCTGATGCAACTGACCCCGAGAACAACAGCTGAAGTATACTGGGCCTACGATTCTGACCCACCTTTACTCCACCCTGCTATGTGGGAAGAAAAACAAATCATGGTGACTGTAAATAGTTCTCATCTTCTCGGACTTCCAGCTATAGACTCTTCCCAAATCCTAGAAGCTGTTTCTATCAACTACACTGGGATAGTTCTGAGTATACCTATTTGTTTTTCAGCAAATGCAATTGTACAGGGATGATTACAAATGGATTTGTGTTACTCCTAAGGTTTATAATGAAAGTCATTATAATTAGACAAAGATCAAGCATCATCTTCTAGGAGTCTGGTATGATTCGAATATGTCTTTAGATCTATTGGCTTTACATAATGAAATAACTGCCTTAAAAGATGCTCCAGAATTGTCATTTGACCTGACCAAAACAGTTGATGACTTTATGGCTAACATACAAAAGACATTGCCAGAGCTCCCATCCTTTAAATGGTTGGGTCAGCTACCAGCTATCCTCTTTATAGTCATTCTCATTGTTGCAGTTGTAAAAGTTATTTTCTGGGCTCAAAAACAAGAAACGAATTATAGGATGGCCAAACAAGCACTGGCCTCCTTGGCTGACAAAAATGAATCAGCTCAGATATGGGTAAATATGATAGACCCATAATAGAGGACCTCCATGATGGGCAACTAGAAATTACTGTCAGTGGCCGCCTAAGACAGGAGTTTGATCAAGCAATCAAATATCCAGAGACAGGTAAGGCCCCGAGTATTCCTTGACCTAAGACAGAGGCCTCTTTAAAAAAGAAAAACAGAGGATATTCTAGGAGCTGCAGCACACTGAAGCCATAGTAAGTTACTGACTAGCCATGCTTCTCATGCATATGAAACTGATGCTTGTTGAACTTTAAGTCAATTCTGCTAGCTGACCTCTAGGTCAACCATATGGTTAACTCCCATTAGACCCCTGGAATGCCTGACTTTAGAGTTTCTGCCTTTTGTATTTAATCATGCTGTCTTCTTACGATGATCTATAAAATATTTTCTTGATATATATGACAGTTGGAGTCTGAATGTCTGATAGTAATTGTTACCTTATATCTATACATCTGGAACAAATTTCATGTTCCCATGCCTTTGTTTTTTCTAAATGCTTAAAAACCCTCACAATCCTGAATAAAACATCACTTGCTTCCCCGGCAAGCTGTCCAGAGTGCGTGTGCGGCGCCGTGTCTCTGACTTTGTCTTTGTCTTTGTTTTCAGCTCCCAGGTCTCCGCAGAAAAGACTCGCAGCCGCCCAGGCTTGCCCCCGGCAGTCATGCATACACACACAGGAACACAAAATCACCCATCAGAACACATTTATTGGGATCCAAATTCTCTTTTTCCTACAAAAAGATTTCCATTCATTCACTCTCTCAACATTTCTTATGAGTCTGCCTCGTGCTTACTACTTTGACAGTTTTTAAGATATTGTTTCAAAACTTCTTTCGAGTCTGTGTCATAGGATAGTAAGTGTATATGTTCAGTAACTTTGAGCACTTTCACTGTGGATGGAAGATGGGTGGGAATCCATTGTCCCATGAAGCAGACACAAGGTGAATGAGTGCGTCCACTGGTAAGAATCCTCCTCGCTCTTGATGTCTCCCTGGCCCAGTAGAGACCATCCCTCCATCAGCACCAGACTCCTCCAGATGTTATGTACCTGCCCGCACCTCTCACCAGCATCTGCTCTGTGAGTGTCAGTTCAGGCAGCCGGGTGGATGAGGGATGGCGCACTGCCTGGTCAAAGTGGGGAATGAGCAGTTGATGGAACTGGTCCTCTCCAATATCTAAGGAGTCAGCAAGGGACCAGTGCAACAAACTCAGAGAAACTACCCAGACTGCAGAAAAGCATGCACCATACACCTCTGAGGTGGCATAGTGAGACACGGGGTATCAGTGTGCTGGGCTGACCCATCCTCAGGCTCCTGAAGCAACACTGAGCAAACAGAGTGGATGTAACACATCATGAAGAAGCGCAGTGCCCTCCATGCAAGAGGGAGACACGTGGAGAGGGGATAGTCCCAGCAGGGAAAAACGCTTATGAAAAGCATCTAAGGATAGACACAAACTTACCATTAGTGTAGAGGAAGAAGGTCTCTCTGGCCTGGCTCCTTCCAAGAAGCAAAGGCAAGCTTACATAACGAACATTCACTATCTTGACAAATTACCAAATGAATACACTCTTAAAAAAAGGTAGTAAAATCATGCAATGTTACAGACTCCATAAATTTCATTTCTGCTACAGGTCACACCGTGACCCTACTACTGATTGATGAAGGTTTCTGTTCCTGTGTCCAGCACCTCACCTGCCACAGAACAGGCAAAGAGGCCTGTCTCAGCTTAATTTCCCCCAAATCAGGATATTTGAATGAACTGAAGGATAAAGCCTGCCTGCATCCTGGCAAAACAAGATGGCCAGTGTATCAACAACCTGTGAGAACTCCGACCTGATGGTTTTCAGACACAGAGAGTGCAGGGCAAGCTACAAGAGAAAGGAGAGTAATGTACAGAGCCATCATGTGGACCTCGGGGTTGGGAACCTAGGGTCCTTTGCCATGGGACTGCATCTTCTGTGATGTCTACACAGCGAGCAGAGGAGGAACAGAAAGCAGAGCATCGATGTCATAAGTGAATAAAGTTTATTAGAGAAAAAACAGTCATATTTGAAATGCTGTGACATGACTCAATTTGGGCTTCTACTCCTATTTCCTTCATATTCATTCACCTATTTGGTCTATTCAGTGTTTACTACCATGAGTTGAAAAAACAAAACCACCATCAATCCCCAACAATATCCCCAGAATGATACTATTATCTCTTCTCTTTAGGTGAAGAAATATTAAATTGGAGAAGTTGGCTATCTTGAGCAAATAAACAGTGCTGAGACGAGAGTAGAAATCCAGCTGCCACAATGGTGGGTTACTGCCCAAGCCAGAACAGTAGCTCTCACTTGTCCACTGTGTGAACCTGGATGATCACAGGTGCATATCAGTGTGGTAGCTTTCCCAAAAAGACCAACACTGGAGATGGCCAGCGCAGAGAGAATCCCATGGGCTCAGGTATATTTGTGTCTTTCCCTAGTCACTGCAGTTCATGAGTTCTGTGAAGATGTGAGCTAAATTTACAACAATCCTGTCATTATTGACACTTGATAGTAAACTCATTAAGTCTGGGGGGTTGGGGAGCCATGCCTACTATCCTGGCTGTGATTTATCATCTCCTGACCTAAGGCTCTACCAGCACTTAGTTTCTGGAGGTGCACTTAAGTCTGTTTTCTTTCATATTCTGTGACCATTGTCATGCAGAAAAGGACCACAGTATGCTAAAGGTAGAGTTTGGGGCTAATTTTATGGAAAACACTCCTCAAAATAATCTCTACCTATGTATTTTATCTCCCTCCACTGTCTACAGTAGTTCCTGGGTGTTATGGTAGTGAAAGCTGAATTCTCCTTTGCAGGCATGCCAATGAAGACATATTTGCTGTCATGGTTTTGCAGTTTGCTGTATCTGAACTCTGCCTAATTTGGGTTCATCATGTTTCCATATCAGTGGTAAAATTTTAAAACCTAATACACAGACCATGCAGGGAAAGTCTAAATCGGTAGATGGAACTTACTATATTTGACAATGTTGCTAAACTTACTCATTCTTTTACTATACTTATTACTATTTCCTGGTATATGGATTTGATTATCATTAAGTAAATATATGGTGTGGGAAAAAATTAATGTTTTATCATTTTCATAAGTTTTCCTTTATATTGCCAAATTGTACTGACTCATAACTCTAATAGGAAGTTCTTAATTCTGGCATTAGTGTAAAAGATCCTAGACTTCACAATTAAATTTGATGTTCATTTTTTTGTTCAGTACACACATTTTATTCAGCTATTATGATGTTCTACTTCATATGTTGGGTCAGTGAAAAATGATATTTCAAAATCTCTCAATAGTCACAGATCAATAGTAGACAGATCCCATGGAGATACATGATGAATTATACTTAACAAAAACACCAATATCTCAGAGTAATATACAATAGAAAACTATTATCAGTTACAATTTGTGGTCCTATGCATGAAAATTTAAATGTATTGCAGTCCATATTTGAAACTATTAAAGATTATATAATGCACTGGTATTCCCCCAAGTAATTCCAACATAATTATATATTCCTAATAATGATAAATGTGTTGCACAAATTCATGAATCTAACTTATACTATAAATAGGAAAACTAATAAATCAGACTCATGATAATAAGAAATTTAAAAAATATTTCTAAAATAGATCTTCAATTTGAAATGGAAATAATGTATCCAGTGTATAGATGTCAAAAAGTCTATACTTAAATTCTTAAAATCTTATCTGATATTTTAGGTACTTTTTTCTAGATTATAAAATTAATTTGTGAGTATAATTATACAGTTTTAATTTTAGTAACTATGTCTCACATGTATACATACATAAATGTTGTAGGTTTCTCATTTTATAATAGTTAATGATTGACTCAAAATTCATATTATTGGTTACTATAAGATTTTATTATATTTAAGTCATCTGCATTGATAACCTTCCGGGTATAAGAATACTAATCAACAAATATATATGTATGTATATATATATATATAAATGTATATATATCTACTGCTAAGGTTGTAATAAAATTGATTAGTGTTTATTCCAAATAAAATTTTGTAAAATTCTCCAAATTAAATGTAACAGAAGAACTTGTACAAACTACCAACTTATTAATAGAAGAATCTGTGTGAACTGAATTTTCTCTAGAATATGCAAAATGATCTCAAAATGTTCTAGAGAACTGATGGTCCCGCATCTGTGCACCTGGCCCTCAGCCACCGCAGCACTGCAATGAAGGCCCGTCTCAGCTTAGTGTCCCCCAGAATCAGGACATATGTGTGGACTGAAGGAAAAACTAATGCGGTAGCCCAGACAGAGGACAATGTTGGATTTGTGTAGATTAATTCAGGGTTCAAACCATCTACAAAAAGACACAGAAAGAAGATGGCGTAGAGCAGGAGGAAGGCGACCACACTCTGCAAGGCCTTCACGTGGGCAGTAGTGCTGGCGTCTCTGCACCCCGGGGCGCTGCGCTGCATGGTCTTCAGATGCCTCCACAGGGAGAAGATGAGCAGGAGAAACGTGGTCAGGGACACAGCAAAGGGTAGGAATGTAAAGACAATGTTGATGAATATAAGGGACCCCAAATGTTGTGTGGCATTCCTCAAATGGGAACTGTCAGATGTGTTTCCTTTAGATTCACCCATCGAAACATCAACGCATGTGTTTGTCAGTACAATATTTACAAGCAAGAGGACCAGAGACAGCAGCAGCGTCCCAGAAACCACCTTTCTAGCTCTCCAGTTAAGGTAAAGAAAAAGAGAGTTGGAGAAATTGGCAATCTTGAGAAAATAAAAGATGCTGAGGCTTGTGGCCAGCCAGCTGCTGAAGTGATTGATCACTGTCCAGGCAAGGCTATTCATTCTGATAAAGTCCACAGTCATCCATGAAGCTGGGTAAAGCACAGGTTGCCACCACTCTAGGTAGACTAGCCAGAGCTGACCAATTCTAGAGACGGCCAGAGCAGCGAGGATTCGATCAACGGGTGAGATCTTCCTCCTCCTGACCCAGTCCACGCAGTTCACCAGCGCCATGAATCCATTCCCTAAGCTTCCAGTTATGAATTCCACACTAAAAATGACTGTAAATACGTTCCACACAGCAGCATCCATTGCCTGGAAGAGAAACCCGTGTCCAACATCACTGCTGAAGATTTATTAATCATAGCTCAAACCCTGTGTATTTCTGCTTCTTGAAAATCCCTAACAAACTCTTTCAATGCCCCACATGTCATGGCAAGCTAGCAAATACCATGATTGGTTCCTGGGTGGGTTTATAGCTTCCTTCATGAAAGTTTTGTGATTTCTCAGACAATACTGCTAAGTGTTATCCTGATACTCTATGAACTGTCAGCCTTTTGTAGTTAATGCTGAAGGAAATGCTGAAATCTCATGCAAATAAAAGTGTATGTGCTTGCATTGTTTTGTTCTTTTTTCCTTATGCGCATATTTTAATCTTGCTCCTTGGTTTTTCTAAAGTAACTTTTCAGAATACTAACCCATAGAGTAGGCCACAGGAATTTAATTTGGATTATGGAACTTCATAGTCTCTAAGTCTTTTTTTAAATATACTTTTATTGGTCCATTGTAGTCTCACATCCCTGAGATTTTTAAGCACTTCAAAATTAGGTCTACATATGAACTTTTGCATTTGTTTTCCAATGTCCTTTATACAAAATATTAGATTTATCCTATTATCATATGAACATTTATATCCAGAATGCTCAGGACAGAAAACATACATATGTAAATTTTACCTTTTACATGTCCAAGAAAACACACACACACACACACACACACACACACACACACACACACACACACACCATACAGAGAAACACACATTTATTTGAATTCTAATGCACTTTTCTTTCCATTCAAAAGGTCAAGTTTTGCACTGATTCAACGATTAATATGTATTTAGCTCTTGCTAACTACTGTGGTATTTTAAAGACTCTATTTCAAAAATGGTTTCAAGTCTAACTGCTGCACTACTAATGTATACAGTAAGTCAACTTAGGACTACTTTATCCATGATCTGAAGGACAGTGTGGTCCCAGGAAGTAGCCACTGAGGGGAAGGAGCTCACCCACACAGAAGAATCCTCCTCCTCGCTCTCTGCCTCTCCTTGGTCCAGGAGGGACCCTTCCTCCATCAGCACCAGACACCCTCAGATGTGACCCACCTGCCTCACCACCCACCAGCATCCCGACATGACCCTCACTGCAGACACCCAGGGAGATGGAGGAGGACGGGCTGCCTGGGCAGGATGTGGATGAACAACAGGGCAGGACCATTCCTCAATAGGTAAGGAGCAAGCAAGGACAGAGATACAATAATAAGTTACAAAGACAGCAGAAAAACATCTGTCAAAAATGTCAAGGATGGCTGAAAAAAACATGGGGTGTTCCAGTGAGTATAGCTCACTCTATGCTCCATCCTCTGAACAAATATTGTGCAAAGAAATGAAACCAATTTAAATGAAAATACTCACAGATGCCCAGCATTTAGAAAAGAAGCAGATTGAGAAGATAACTAAAGCCAGCAGGAGAGAGTTTGAAGGAAAGTCCTAAGAACCTAAGTGCAAACATACCAGGACGTAGAGACAGGACGGTCGCTCTGGCCTCCAGGTCCAAGGCTGAGCTCTGGAAGGAAGACAAGGAGGAATGCAAAGCAGCCTGGGTGGGGCTGTGCTGTGTGGAGGGGGGCTGCTGCTGGGACACAGGGACTTTCAGAGGAGAGGCAGAACTGGGTCCCAGAGAGGGCCGTTTCTGCTAAAATTTGCACCATGTCCCTGCTACTGATATATGGACTTGAAATTTCTATTCTTTCAGCCGGCACCTTGCCTGCCACAGAAGGAACAGAAAGGCCTGTTTTCACCTCCTGTTTCCTTCTATCAGGACAAGGGAATGGTTTGAAGGACAGAAGATGCCTGTAGTCAGGAATTCAAAACGATAACTGCATTACACCACCTATTAGGACTGCAGCCTGAAATGGTTAGAGCAGAGGCCAGTCAGAGAGCCAGGAGAAGCAGACACAGTTTCCGAGGCCATTATACACACCTGGTGCTGAGTCTCAGAACTCTGCATCCTGGAGCTGCATCCTTCTGACGTGTGCACACAGGAGGGGGATGGACAGCAGGGAACGGGCCAGGTGTGTAGTCAGGGTGTGAGCTCACCAAAGTGAACACGGTCACACTTGAAAGGTGACAGTGCCCTCCATGGGTCCCAGATCCTGTTTCCTTTATGTTCATTCCCCCACATGGTCTCTTCCATGTTGATCAGAAACCACAACCTTCCCCACCAGAGGGACACCACGACCTCTCCTTGTTAGGTGGAGAAGCACATTTCTCTATCAGTGTGTGAAGTTTCCAAAGCAGACAACCCTGGAGACAGCCAGAGCAGAGAGACTTGATCAGCTCAGGAACTACCTTGTCTCTTGCCCCCGTCCCTGCAGTTCACAGTTCTATGAAGTCATGGGCTAAATTCCCAGAGAAACTCTGCCTTTACTTGGGTGGAAACAATGAGTCTCAAGGGGGAAAAAAAAAGCCATGCCTAGTATACTAGTTGTGATTTATTTTTTTTTCTGGCTTAAAGTCTCACCAGCACCTGGTTTCCGGATGTGCACTAATGTCTCCATTTCTTTTTTAAAGTCTGAGGCCAGTGTCAGGCAGAATAGCAGAAGAGGATGCTGGAGGATAAACCCAATGGTGTCCATATGGGAAACGCTGTCAGACTCATAACAGCTCAAAATGGCTCCCATCCACTTACTGGTGTCTGCCACAGGATGGAATCTTGTGCATCTGAAATTGGGGTGAAAGCTGAATTCTTGTTTGCTCACATCTCACATGCAAATGAGGACGTGTTCTCTTTCTCGATTTTGCAGTTCTTTCTGCCTTGTCTGACCTCTGCATAACTTGTCTACATCATTTGGGTTCATCAAGTTTGCATATCAGCTAGCAGAGTGTTTAATCTAATGCATGGAATATGCTGGAAATGCCTAAATTATAGGTGAAATTTATTCACATAGAGATTATCTGAATGGTTCATTATTGTGAATGATTTATTTTAAGGAAAACATTGTATTCATGTAGGAAGGTTTAAAGGAATTGGTCTGTAAATTTTGCCTTTTAATACTTTTCTAATTTTTTCTAGGAACCCCAAGGAAAGTTAAGCCTCCTTAAAATTGGCTAAATTAGGTGTATATACATATATCTATATGTATATATACATATATCTGTTATCAATGTATTTATTACTTATAAACCATAAACACAGACACACATTCACTACTACCACCACCCATACATTTAGTTTGGTTTCTGAAAAAGAAATCTTAAGGAAACATGAGACATGAATTATTATCCTATAAATTCCTATAAAATAAGCCAGGCGTGGTGGCGCACGCTTGTAATCCCAGCATTCGGGAGGCTGAGACCAGAGGATCCGGGTTCGAGGCCAGCCTCAGCTACCTCGTGAGGAACTCCGCAACTTAGAGAGACTCGGTTTCAAAATAAAGAATAAAAAATAGGGCTAGGGGTGTAGCTCAGAGGTAGAATGCTCCTGAGTTCAATCCCCAGCACCGCAAAAAAAAAAAAAAAAAAAAAAAAATTCCTATAAAATAAAAAGTGGACCTTGGAAATTTTAGTAAGATTTAAATCCCCTTCTTTCCTGCCCAGGCTTCTTATTCATAATATATCTCGGGCCTGTCTCTCATGCTTAGATCTTTTACAAAAACTGCCCTCTTCACTGTATTTAATGTTAAAATGTCCTTTGTTTAATTAAGATATTCAGGTACATTCCAGACATTCTTGAAATCCACTGTGATTTTCACTGAAATTACATTAAACACAAATTAGGACACAGTTACTTTAGGAAATTGATTCTATCTACTCAAGTGCATCTTACAAATATATGTTTACCTAAACTTTTTGTTTTTAAATTCAATTTAGTAAATGTCTCTTGAGGAGATATGAGATTTATTTCTAGGCACCTTCTAGTTTTTTGTTTTTTTGCTACTGTGAGAGAGACCAGTTTCAAATGACATATTATAATTATTATGGTGAATAGCTAGTTATACCTTAATATCTTAATTGGTAATTCTCCTAAACTTGCTTATTCTATTTGATTAAGTTACTTGTTATTTCTTTTCAGATTACATTGAATTATCCACAGGTAAACACACTATGTCCTTAAGAACTAAATCTCTTGTCATTTGTATTCAAATTTTCATTTGTTTGTTTTCTGTGTTTCCTCATTTCACTGGCTAATAATTTGAATATAAAGCTTCCCTTTATCCTGGTATCTTTGTAAATGATTCTTCATTTAACCATTAAGAACAATATTCCTATAGACATGTAGTGTTCACCTTTTATTGGGTTATGATTTTCTTCCACATACTTGATTCAGTCAAGTCAATCTGTTCGTGGTTGATTTTCAAACAGGAGACAGATCACACTGAAATGTGATAAGAAAATGTCCAACCTAAGGAAATGTTAACTAGCTGGGCATGGTGGCACATGCCTGTAATTCCAGTACTTGGGAGACTGAGACAGGAGGACAGCAGGTTCAAGGCCAGCCTCAGCTACTTAGTGAGGCCATCAGCCACTTAGTGAGAACCTGTTTCAAAATGAAGATTAAAGGACAACAAAGAGCCTGCAGTGCCCCTCCCCAGGCACACACAGTTAAGAAGAAAAACCTTTTCCACACAATACGGCCATGGGTCCCCTCCCTGAGCCACCAGAACGACGGCAAACTCACTATTCAGAACTTCCCTACAAAAAATTTCAGAATTTCCCAGATGTTACTTAAGATTTTTACTTTTTTATTAGGTAACATAGACTTGTAATATTTACAAGTGTAACTATATTTACTTGTAAATATGGCAAGGCTGTTGTTTCTAATCACATCAGAGCTACATTACTGTCTCCTTTCAACTCAAGCAAAGGCCTTGACATAGTTTAAAATTCCCTAGCCCAGCCAGGTGTGGTGCCACATGTCTATAATCCCAGGACATGAGAGGCTGGGGCAGGAGGGTCACAGGGTTGAGGTCAGCCTCAGCAACTTAATATGACCCTGTTTCAAAACAAAAAATAAAAAGAGCTGGGAGTGTAGCGTGGAGGAAGAGCACACTTGGGTTTAATCTCCAGGACCACCAAAAGTAAAACTCCCTTGCCCTAATCAACCCTTCCCAAACTACCATGTTGTTATGGGGGGTTTGGTGGGTTAGCATAAGTGAGACCATCTTGTGAGAGCAGCCATGTAATGTTCTAGGTGGAAAATTACCACCCCACCTGTAAATGACTAAGCTGGTAAACAAAAGACTAGCTAGGTCACCATGCCCCTCTTGATCTCCTGCCCAAACCTGTATCCTGGAATCGTTTGTTTCAAATCTATGAACCGCAAAGGGGGACTTTCCACTGTGCTAGCCAATCAATGTAAAGATCACAAATATACCCCCCTTTTGTGTATATAATGTTCATGATCATAAGGTTTGGGGTCTCTGCCGGTCCCACTGTTGTTTGCGGTATGGCGGGGGCCCAGATTCGAATCTGAAATAAATTTTCTTCCCAACTCCCTGCTGGTCCTTTCGTGAGTTACTCGCTAACATTTGGAGGCCCCAGCGAGATCCCCCTCGTAGGGGAAAGTTTTTTTCTTTAAAAAAAAAAAGAGAGAGAGAGACAACCTCGGAAGGACCCCCGTGGAGTTCGAACCTGAGCAGAGCACGCTTGGAGTCCTGTCTTGGAGTCCTGCTCGGCCCTGGTAAGTCAGGCCTGGTTTCTTTTGGTTTCTGGTTCAGTTTCTGTAGTCCCCCGGGGGCTAAAAAAAAGTCTGTGGACGTGGGACGCCACGGTAGAGTCCCAGGCTTGACTCTGGGAGTGACGACTCCACGGAGTCCTGGTTCTGATTCTGGTTTGGTGAGTGAGTGAAAAGGCCTTGTGAGAGTGTGATTGTCTTTGTTCTGTCTTACTTGTAAATAGACATCTATTTGTTCGTCCCCTCCCTCTTGGCCAGGATGGGACAGGGCAAATCGAGTGAGGGGGCTATTCTAACCCCCCTTGAGTGCCTAATCAAAAACTTCGCAGATCTTAGGAGGCGAGCCGAAGGTTACGGAGCCTCCATTGATGTTTTCACACTGAGGAAATTGTGTGAAAGGGACTGGCCATCTCTTGGGGTTGGATGGCCAGTAGAGGGCACTCTTGACCCAGGGATCTGCCGGGCAGTCCATGATGTCATCTTTGGGAGACAGGGCCAGCCTGGGCAGATGCCCTATATAGAAATTTGGAATGATATCATTTGGGAAAATCCACGCTGGCTCCAAGAGAGCGGCTCTTGGGGGGGCCGGCTCTCGAGGAGGCGGCCACAAAAGATCAGGGGTTCAGAAGGAGGCCCCTAAGCCTGTTTTGGTTTCTGCTACCAATCGCAGAAAAGACCCGAAGGAAAAGAGGCCCCCGTCCCGGCCCTCAGCTCCTGTCTTGATCGCACCTGAGTCACCCCCCAGAGTTAGGCGTTTTGTGGGGGACGCACCCCCACCCTACCAGGGATTTCAAGGCAATGATGATTCAAGGGACCACTCTGCTCCTAAACCCCTGTGTCCGCCCTCGCCGGATAGCATGGTGAACGTGGGCAGCCCCCCCCCCACTAGGTCCGGCACGCGCTTTGGAGCTACAGCGGAGGGGGCGAGGGGGGTCGATTCGGCTCAGCGGCTCCTTCGGTCTGGCTTCGAAGCTGCAGCTGCTGGGACCTTCTCTGCTGGGACATTCCCCCTCAGGGAGGTAGGAAAGGCTGATTCTGCTGGGCGACCGCTCCGAACTTATGTCCCATTCATCACCTCAGACCTTTATAACTGGAAGAATCAAAATCCCCCGTTTTCTGAAGACCCAGAGGGAGTCACCTCCCTTCTGGAGTCTGTTTTCTATACCCATCAACCCACCTGGGATGACTGTCAGCAACTCTTGGGCACTCTTTTTACCTTAGAGGAAATGGAATGAATAAAAGCAGAAGGGAGGAAACAAGTCTGGGATCACCGTGGTGACCCCACTTCTGACCAAGGACTGATAGAGGAGGCCTTTCCCTCTAGTCAGCCTAGATGGGATACCAAATCTCATGCAGGAAGTGAGTCTCTTGACTGGTACCACCAGATTCTATTGCGGGGTATCCTGGCTGCTGCCCGGAAGCCCACTAATCTCACAAAAGTAATTGAGTGCAAACAGGGACCGAATGAGAGTCCCACTGCATTCCTGGAACGCCTCTGTCAGGTCTACAGAACCTGGACACCCATTGACCCCAAGGCCCCGGAGAATGGACCGGCTGTGGCCTTGCAATTTGTAGCCCAGTCAGTCCCTGACATTAGAAGGAAGTTGCAAAAACTAGAGGGATTTGAGGGGAAGTCCCTCACAGAGCTGGTGGCAGTGGCCCAGAGAGTCTTTGAAAATCGGGAGGACCCAGCTCAAGTTACAGCTGAGTTAAACAAAAAGGTGACTAGGATCCTCTTGGCCAGGGAAGGAAAGGAAGGACCCTGGGGGAGAGAACAGAGGTTCGACAGGAACAAGGGCAGGGGTGGAAGCCTCGGGAAGGACCAATGTGCCTATTGTAAACAGACAGGACACTGGAAGCGGGAATGCCCCAAGCGGAAGAAAGAAAAGGCAGAGCACCGAGGGGCCCCTGTACTTGTTGGAATGGATAGGGAACTCAGGGCCCCCAGCACCCCCGGGAGCCCAGGGTAAAACTCTCGGTAGGGGGTGAAGTCATAGACTTTCTCGTGGACACCGGGGCCACTTTTTCCGTGGTGAAACATCCTGTGGGCCCATTGACCAAGGACAAAACCCAGATTGTGGGAGCGACAGGAAAGCCAAAGAGCTACCCCAGGTCACTGGGCCGAATTGCAGACTTAGGCAAAGGGATCGTTACCCATTCCTTTCTGGTTATACCTGAATGCCCAGAACCTTTGCTGGGCCGGGACTTGCTGCATAAATTAAAGGCTGTCATCACGTTCTCAGAGACTGGGGAAGCAGACATAGAAATGGAGGGGAAGATTCTGTTAACCCTTCCTGCGGATGAAGAGTATCGCCTCTTTGAGGTCGAGTCCCAGTCAGAACACAGGCCCCTAGTGGCCTGGGCACAAGAGATCCCAGGGATCTGGGCAGAGATGAACCCTCCAGGACTAGCCTGGCATAGAGCTCCCATAGTGGTTCAGCTAAAGAGCTCAGCAATGCCCATCCGAGTTAAACAATATCCGATGTCAAGAGAGGCCCAGAGGGGGATTAAAGTTCACATCGACCAGCTGAAGGCCACAGGGATCCTGGTTCCCTGCAAGTCAGCCTGGAACACGCCCCTCCTACCTGTCAAGAAGCCCGGGACGGGGGACTTCAGGCCGGTGCAGGACTTAGAGAGGTTAACAAGAGAACAGAAACCATTCACCCCACGGTCCCAAATCCCTACACCCTCCTTAGCCTGCTGCCCCCTGACCGCACCTGGTACAGTGTCCTCGATCTCAAGGATGCTTGCTTCAGCCTCCAGCTGGCCCCCCAAAGTCAGCCCATCTTTGCTTTTGAGTGGGCAGACCCAGAGGGGGGAGAATCGGGCCAGCTTACATGGACTCGGCTGCCACAGGGTTTAAGAACTCCCCAACACTATTTGAGGAGGCGCTTAGCCAGGACCTGCAGGACTACCGAGCAGCCCACTTGGACATTACACTCCTTCAGTACGTGGATGACCTCCTAGTGGCCTCAGCCACCCGGGATGGGTGCGTAGCAGCCACTAGGGACCTGTTGCAAACGCTTGAGGCTCTAGGGTATCGGGTATCTGCAAAGAAGGCGCAGCTTTGCATCCAGGAGGTGACCTATCTAGGCTACAAGCTGTCCGGAGGGAAGAGAATGCTGTCCGAGGGCAGGATGCAGGCAATCCTACACATCCCTGAGCCCAAGACCAAAAAACAGGTACGGGAGTTTTTGGGGGCGGTGGGCTACTGCAGGTTGTGGATGCCTGGCTTCGCTGAGATCTCCAAGCCCCTGCACGAGGCTACAGCGGGAGGAGACACCCCTTTGAATTGGACCAAGAGGGAAGAAGAGGCCTTCCTGACCCTAAAAGAAGCCCTGGTGAGTGCCCTTGCCCTATCTCTCCCCAATCTGGACAAGCCTTTCCAACTATATGTAGCAGAGGCGAAGGGGGTAGCTAAAGGGGTGTTGACCCAGACCTTGGGGCTGTGGAAACGACCTGTCGCATACCTCTCTAAAAAACTGGACCCAGTAGCCTCGGGCTGGCCCAGGTGCCTCTGTACCAGAGCTGCCACTGCTATCTTGACCAAAGAGGCTAATAAACTCACATTTGGTCAAAAGCTGGAAGTAATATCCACCCCCAACTTGGTTGGTTTACTCCGAACACCCCCCGAAAGGTGGATGACGAACGCTCGGATTACTTACTACCAGGTCCTACTACTGGACCCCCCTCAAATTACCTTCAGGCAAACTTCTGCCCTAAACCCTGCCACCTTCCTGCCTGCTCCAGCAGAAAACCCTATAGGGCCCCCACTGCATAATTGCATTGAGATCTTGGAAACCCTCACGAGCCTGAGGCCAGATTTGGCTGACACCCCATTAAGGGCTGCAGATGAGACTTTGTATACAGATGGAAGCAGTTTCATTGAAAAAGGCACCAGGTATGCTGGGGCAGCAGTGGTCACCTCCTCCAAGGTTATCTGGGCTAAACCCCTCCCCATGGGATCATCGGTGCAGCGAGCAGAACTGATTGCCTTGACCGAGGCATTAAAGTGGGGAAGGGGAAAAGCCATCAACATCTACACGGACAGCAGGTACGCGTTTGCGACCATCCACGTCCATGGGGCCCTGTATAAGGAAAGGGGACTGTTGACAGCAGGGGGAAAACAAATAAAAAATTCAACAGAGATCTTGGCTCTCCTAGCGGCCATATGGGAACCCCGGAAGGTGGCGGTGATCCACTGCAGAAGTCATCAGAGGGATGACTCAGAGATTTCCAAGGGAAACAGGTTCGCTGACCAAGCGGCTAGGGAAGCCGCCATGAGACTAGTGGGGACGGCTACTCAGCAGCTCCTCCTGACTGACGGCCCTGATTTTGGTGTCAAGCCTACTTATTCAAAGGAAGAAGCCAGTTTGGGGAAAAGACTGGAAGGGACAATAAATTCTAAAGGGTGGATTATCCTCCCTGATGGCCGGACCCTCCTCCCAAGGGCACTTGGGAGGGAAGTGGTGGACCAAACCCACCAGAACACCCACCTGGGAGCTAGCAAGCTAGCTGAGTTGCTATGCAAGACATACTTAATCCCCGGCCTCTACCAGATAACCAGAAGGGTAGCCAGCCAATGTTTGACTTGTGCTCAGGTGAATGCAAGTCCTACCCAAGTTTGAGAGCCAGGCGTCCGGTTGCGTGGAAAGGAACCAGGGGAACACTGGGAAATAGACTTCACTGAAATGCCAAAGGCCAAGGGGGGATACAATTACTTGCTAGTATTGGTGGATACCTTTTCAGGCTGGGTCGAAGCATTTCCAACCAAGCGAGAGACTTCCCAGGTAGTAGTAAAACAATTAGTCCATGAAATTATCCACAGGTTTGGGCTGCCCACTTATATGGGGTCTGACAATGGGCTGGCATTTATTGCCCAGGTGACCCAACATTTAGCAGTGGCTTTAAAGATCAAGTAGAAACTCCATTGTGCCTATAGACCCCAAAGTTCAGGGCAAGTAGAGAGAATGAACAGGACCCTAAAAGAAACATTGGCAAAACTGAAAATAGAAACTGGCGGTGACTGGGTAGATCTACTCCCCTTTGCCCTACTGAGAAGCAGGTGTACTCTTTACCGTGTGGGCTTCACCCCGTTTGAGGTTGTGCATGGGAGGCCACCCCCCGTGGTGCCTCGAATAAGGGAGGAGAAGTTAGCAGGGCTTGAAAACTTAACTCTGCTTAAGTCTTTACAGGCACTACAAGCAGTCCGTGGGACTGCAAGGGTTGCTGTCAGAAGCCTTCAGCCTGAGGTGCCCCTGACTGGAAAGAACACACCCGAGCTGCTCTTTGAACCGGGGGAGCGAGTCTTCATCAAGAAACTCCGCTCTGATCACTTGGAACCCCGGTGGGACGGGCCATACACTGTGGTTCTCAGCACTCCAACGGCAGTGCCAGTGGCAGAGCAGCGGCACTGGATTCACCACACCTGACTGAAGAGGGCCCCAGACCCAGAAGCCGTCGAGAAGAAGGACTCCGAGACGTCATGGCGACTGGAACCCACCGGAGACCCGCTGAAGCTGAAGTTCGTGCCTGTGAATCGTCACCAGGCCCCAGAGGGAAACAAGTCCTAATGACTTTGGTCCTCTTGCTGGGGGCCGCCCGGGAGGTAACGGGCTATAGGCCTCCCCAGAACTGGGAGTGGGAACTTAGAAAGACTGGGGATGGGAGGGTGTTGGCAAAGAACATCACAAAGGGCCAACCCACCTTTAAATTCCATCTCTGCCAGCTCTTTGATGAGAACCAGCTCAACTTATGGGGGCTGAGGGGTTACGGCTGTGGTGATTGTCCTTGGAACAAGGGCTGGCGGAAACTCAATTCTATGTCTGTCCGGCTAATGGAGGGACCCATTGCCAGGGGGAGGACAGTTATCACTGCGGGGAGTGGGGGTGTGAGACTGAGGCTTCTTGGAAACATGAAGATCCCCACATCTGGTTTAAAAGGCTCCCTTCCTCAGAGACTTGTTCCGAAGGGAGTTATAACCCAATAGAGGTACGAGTTATTACCTGGAATGGGGTGGGAACTAGGGGTTGGATGACTGGAAGAACATGGGGGATAAGGTTATATGTTGCTGGCCCCGACCCGGGGAATGAGTTCACCATTCAGAAGCGAATGCCCCCTCGAGAGGCCCTGCCCATAGGGCCCAATTCAGACCTCTTCCTCCCATTACCCAGAGAAGAGACTTGTCCCAATCAAACTCCCAGAGTAATTAAAAGCCCTACACTCAATCCCCAGAGGCTAGCCCACACCCCAACAATCGGTCCCGACAACCTAGGCCGAGGCCTATCTCCCTTCAAAATGTTACGAAAGTTCCACCAAATGGTTAATAGCTTGGACCCTGGATTGGGGAGTGATTGCTGGTTATGCCTGAATCCCAGACCCCCCTATTATGTAGGAATAGTAGCAAATCAGTCTGTTGTTGTAAAATCAGATGAGGGCAATTGTGACTGGAACCTGCCCCGGCTAACAATAGGAGACCTCCAGGGACGCGGGCCATGCCTCCTATCGTCTTCTTACGACCTACAGGCATCCCCCTACAAGTCTGTCTGCTCTGAAGCAATAAGGGCAAATTTCTCCTCTTCCAAAAGAGTATGTTATTCCAGTCCTCCAGGAACCTGGCTGGCCTGTACTGGGGGGCTTACTAAATGTCTGCCTTCAGACCTCCTACAAGCCACACCGACCCTCTGCATGCTTGTCCACGTCCTTCCTCAGGTCTACCTCTATAGTGGAGAGGAAGGGAGAGAACATTTAGAGGTAGAACTTAGATCCAGAGTTAAGAGAGCAGCGCCAGTACTCGTACCCCTGCTTGTAAAAGCCGGAACAGCGGGGTCAGCAGCCATAGGCACGGCCGCTCTAGTAGTGGGGAATAAAAACTATAAAGACCTGAGTGACCAGATAGATGCGGATCTAGGGCATTTAGAAAACTCCATGTCTTGCCTGGAGGAGCAGGTGAACTCTCTTGCAGAGGTAGTATTACAAAACAGAAGAGGATTGGACCTCCTGTTCATGAAACAGGGGGGGGGGGTATGCATGGCCTTAGGAGAAACCTGCTGCTTCTACGCAAACAAATCTGGTGTTATCAGGAAGAGCATAGCCCTAGTAAGAAATAGCCTCAAAGACAGAGAAAAGAAACAACAAGATTCTGAAAATTGGTATCAGTCCCTGTTCTCCTGGTCCCCATGGCTCACCACCCTGGTCAGCGCAGTGGCTGGACCATTGCTGATCCTGGCCCTCCTCCTAATGGTAGGACCATGCATCTTTAAGTCTCTCGCCTCCATGGTGGTAGAGTTTGAAGTCAGGTATTGTGATACCTCCTGCATGGTTCTTGTTGCTAAGAACTACTTTGGCTATCCTGGGCTTTTTGTGGTTCCAAATTAATTTAAGGAGTGATTTTTCTATGTTTGTGAGGAGTGACCTTGGTAATTTCATGGGTATTGCATTGAATCTGTAGATCACTTTTGGGAGGATGGCCATTTTGATGATATTTATTCTGCCTATCCAAGAGCATGGAAGATCTTTCCAACTTCTAAGGTCTTCATCAATTTTTTCTTTCAACTTTTTATAGTTTTCCTTATAGAGGTCTTTTACCTTTTTGGTCATGTTTATCCCTAAGTATTTTATTTTTCAGGGTGCTATTGTGAATGGAATTGTTTTATGGATTTCTTTCTCAATGGATTGATGGTTGGCATACAGGAAAAATTCTGATTTTTTTAAGATTGATTTTGTATCCAGACACTTTGCTGAATTTGTTAATCAGTTCTACAAGATTTTTGGTTGAGTTTGTTGGGTCTTCTAAGTATAGTATCATGTCATCTGCAAAAAGGGATAGTCTTAGTTCTTCTTTCCCTATTTTTACCCCTTTGATTTCCTTCTCTTGCCTTATTGCTCTGGCTAGAGTCTCAACTACTATATTGAACAGAAGAGGTGATAATGGACATCCTTGTTCTGTTTTTAGTGGGAACTCTTGCAGTTTTTCTCCATTTAATATGATGCTGGCTGTGGGCCTATTGTATATTGCCTCTATGATTTTGAGGTATGTTCCTTCTATTCCGATTCTCTGCAGTGCTTTTAGCATGAATGGGTGTTGGATCTTGTCAAGTGCTTTTTCAGCATCAATTGAGATGATCATGTGATTTCTATTTTTGCTTCTGTTTATGTGGTGAATAACATGGATTGTTTTTCATATGTTGAACCAGCCTTGTATCCCTGGGATGAACCTGACTTGGTCATGGTGTATAATTTTCTTGATGTGCTTTTGAATGCGCATTGCTAGTATTTTGTTTAGCAGTTTTGCATCTAAGTTCATCAATGATATAGGCCTATAGTTTTCTTTTCTTGAGCTGTCTTTATTTGGCTTTGTTATTAATGTGATGTTGGCTTCATAGAATGTGTTTTGGAGGGTCCCATTTCTTTCTATTTTATGGAATCGTTTGAGGAGTATTGGGAGTAGCTCTTCTATAAATGTTTTATAAAATTCACTTGGAAAATCATCTGGCCCTGGACTTTTGTTTGATGGTAAACTCTTTATTGCTGTTTCTATCTGTTTGATTGTTATTGGTCGGTTTAAGTTTTCTATATCTTCTTGACTCAATTTAGGAAGGTTATATGTGTCTAGAAATTTCTCAATTTCTTCTAGATTTTCCATTTTTTTGGAGTATAGTTTTTCAAAATAGTTTCTGATGATCCTCTGTATTTCCATACTGTCTGTGGTAATATCCCCATTTTCATCTCTTATTTTGGTCCAGGTCAATATTTTTTTTTTTTTTTTTGCGGTACTGGGGATTGAACTCAGGGGCATTCTACCTCCGAGCTACACCCCCAGCCCTATTTTTTATTCTTTATTTTGAAACCGAGTCTCACTAAGTTGCGGAGTGCCTCACTAGGTAGCTGAGGCTGGCCGCGAACCCGGATCCTCCGGTCTCAGCCTCCCGAATGCTGGGATTAC
>PVLC010006189.1:0-40947 GCA_004027655.1 Graphiurus murinus | reverse complement strand
TCCAGGTCAATATTTTAAAGAGTTTTATTAAAGAATTTATGCAGAAAATTTTGTATATGGTTGAGTATGTTTACTTCATGTAGAATCTTAAAAACAGCTTGCTGTAAACAAAAGAAATTCAACTTTATTACAATCACATTATAGGGATATTTCTCATCTCATTTCTGTAACATTGCTTCCTCCCTCCCCCTTTTTAAACTTTGTACTAGTGTATACAGCAAGTCAGAACAGAATACCACAGACTGGATGTCTTAAACATCAAAAACTTCATTTATGTCCTTAGGATTCGGGATGCTAGAAGTCCCAGCTCAAGGGGCCGCAGGGTTAGTTTCTGGGGAGGCCTCTCTGGCTGGCTTGTGGGCCGCACACCTTGTCACAGGACCTGTCCCCTGTGGTTCACAAGGTCTTCTCTGTGCACTCAGACTTCTGAGGTCCCTTCTCATTTCATAAGAACATCAGTCCTAGTGAATGAAGGTCATCTTATAGACTCTCGGAACCTTAACAACATCCTCACATACCCTATCTTCATATACAGTCTCATTTCAGGTTAGGGCTTCATTCTGCAGATTTGGAAGCTTAGGAATCTGTCCACAACAGTCTTTCTGATGCAAACGCATTAGTAGTGTTTTCAGTGAGGAAGTATATATAGGAAATAGTCCCACTGTTTTTTTTTTTTTTAATGCAGTGATGTTAATTGAATACCTAAGGACAAACTAAAGGCTAATTTCTGATTATCACAACATTCCCCACATCCCCAGTGTGTTAGGAGAAATGCAAGTTCAGTTGTCATTCAGAGCTGACTCCACTCCTCAGCATGGCATCCCGTGAGTGACTGATGGGTGTCATTGTGATGATTTAGGGGAAAAGTCTGGATTACTACATATTAGACTATAAAGAGTATTGGAGGGCAGGAGAGAATGTGATTTTCTTAAATGTTCACTACCTGCCTTGGGTGCTTGTTTGTTTGTTTATTTTGTGGTACTGGGAATTGAACCCAGGAGCATTCTACCTCCAAGCTAAGCCTCCAACCCAATTTTTTTTTTGCTTCACATTTCTTTTTATTGGTGCATTGTAATCATACATCTTTGTTAGGTACAAGCTTGTAAAGGCATACATGCACACATCTCTCATTTAACCCTTCCACAATTTCCACCCCACTTTCTCCCCTCCCCTCCTTCTCAAGTTTAGTTTAGTGATTGACTTTGATATGACTGTGAAAGTACATCCTGTGCATTAGGGTGTCCCCCCTTCCCCCCATCACCTTCAGTTAAGTCACCTTCTTTGCTCATCTATGGTTTCTCCTTCTTCTAGAGTCCCTCTTATGACCTATTTTCTCCCTAGCTTCCACACATTAGGAAGAGCATATGATTTTTTACTTTTTGTGACTATTTTTATTTCTTATTTTGAAACTGAGTCTCTTTACTGGTGCCTCCACTCCACCCCTAATCTAGGGATAGGAAGTGCCCTTCTTTGTCCTCCATGATACTAGCTTCAAGTTCCTTTCTTGAACATACCACCCCATCCAATACAGGCTATTGATGTCCATCTCAACAAGTAAACTTCAAATACACCAAGGACAGGAGCCACCTTTGATTCCCACCTGACCAGAGGGACTTTATGCCCGATGGCATTTATCCTCAAGAGGGCTCCAGCTCAACCCGACATGGCTTGTGTACAGAATACTCTAGAAACACGGGGTGGGACCCATGCCTTTCTATCTCCCTTACCTCCGTCCACACTGTGGCTAGCATCTGGCACTCTTGTTGCCATGGTAGCCAACTGTCTCAGAACCCAGACTTCCTACAGTTGAGCCCTCACCCACTGGGACTCAGGACTTGAAGTGACTCTAAAGTCCCTCGTTATGTCTCAGGAGATGGCAGTGGCAGTACCTGTTTGGTGTGGAGTGCCCTATGAGGAGGTCAGGACAGACTGCAGTGTGTGTGTGTGTGTGTGTGTGTGTGTGTGTGTGTGTGTGTGTGTTTTCTTCCCCACATACCTGCTAGGATGTCATGGAATAAGCTGGACTAAAAATGCCATCAGATGGTGGGATGGTGTGGTTTTCTTCATTTATTTTTGTGTTTGAACTGTACTTCTGAAACTACTAATTTATTTATAGTCATGTATGAAAAATTGCTATACCATCATGTGTATATAATACTGATATTGGAAACAGAATTTAATAACAAGTACATTTAAATCTTAAATTCAAATGTTAAATTTAAGTATTAATCTTAAATTTAAATACTAAAATTAAATCTTATATTCTATCCACATTAAATCAGGAACAGACAAAAAATCAGAGTAGAAAGAAAAATGATAAGCTTCAAATTTTCCTTTTCCTGAAAGAGAAGCACCTTCTGAGAAGAATCAAGTCAATTAATAATCTTCATTTACACTGCAAAATAATATATCCAAAGGAAAGTTAGTGGTTGTACTGATTTTATTACTTTTACCAAGATATTTTTCTTCCTCACACTCAGTACAAAGAAATAAAACATAATACAAAGAAATATATGTCATTGTTATTCATCACCAAAAGGGCTGGAACTACTGTACAACAGGGAATACTTAACGGCTCAAGGGACCAATGTACCATTTTGATTGTGATCCACTGAATAGATTCTCATTCATATCTGGTGACTGGGAATAAACCATTTCTTTTTTTTTGTATTTTTTTAAACTTTTAAAAAATTTTTCAGCATGGATATTTATACATTTCTTGAGCACAACATGGTTACATAGACATTTATGACATATCAATCATTGTCAAATCACAAATAGCACCACTTCTTCGTTTTACACGTATAGCCCACATTCTTAACATAGCCTGGTAAAGCAAACTTTCTAGAGTCATAAAACCATACTCCTTTAGGCCATATATTTACTTTCTAAGAAGTAGGAGGGTCGTTCATCTGTGCATCCTAGGGGCAATCTCCAGACTTTGAGATGCCAATGTAGCCATAGCAGAAGAGTCATTATAATTGCTCATATATGCAGATAGCAACTGCCAGGGGGTAAAGAGCCCAGCTGGGCTCCCACAACTCCCCCATTTTTGTTTTAAAATGCACGTGGGACTGTGTCTGTCTTACGTCATTTCCTACCAGGTGCTTAATCTTACCCATCATGGGGTCTCGATGAGTCATTCAATGAGTCCTGTCTTAGGTTGATTTGCCCAGACGGAACCATTTCTGTGGTATCCCAAGATCACTAAATAAAAAAAAAAATACTTTACACAAGTAAATATAACAACCAATCTGTCTCTAAATTATAGAATCTTTTTTTAGGATAAGGAGAAAAGGGGTCCTTTCTTGAGTGCATGGATAAAAGTATTGTTGCGGTCTAAAGATTGCTGGGTTGATATTGGGTTGTTATAATGAAGACAGGTACACATCAAAGCCGCTGTCAGATTAAAGATTATAGGAGGATTTTATTGTAGATTTACATCTAATGATCATTAATGAGACCACGGTTACTGATGTTAACAATCCGTTATTTTCTTTTATGATACATGTTCTTTCAACTTAATAAGACAAAAGGTGAGAGATATCATGCGCAGAAGCTCAGTAGATAGGGTTATTATACAATAAATTTTTTTTGTGTTTGTGTGTGGTTCTGGGGATTGAACTCAGGGGCATTCTACCTCCGAACTATACCCCCAGCCCTATTTTTTATTCTTTATTTTGAAACCAAGTCTCACTAAGTTGCGGAGTGCCTCACAAGGTAGCTGAGGCTGGCCTCAAACCCGGATCCTCTGGTCTCAGCCTCCCGAATGCTGGGATTACAAGTGTGCGCCACCACACCCGGCTATATACAATAAATTTTTAATTATTCATTTTTTTTTTCATTTTTGGTACTGGAGATTGAACATAGGAGCATTCTACCACTCAGATACACTCCCAGTCCTTTTTATTTTGTATTTGGAAACAAGGTCTTGCTAAGCTGCGGAGGGTCTCACTAAGTTGCTGAGTCCTGCATTGAACTACAAATCCTTCTGTCCCAGCCTCTCAACTACCGGCACTATAGACATGCACTACCATGCCTGGCCGTAAAATGAGCTTTTAAAAGGAGAAAACTGCCTCTTCTGGCCTTTACAGGAGAGTGCAAGCAGAGATGACCTTCTATGTGAATGGTTTAAACAGAAAGAGGAATGGATGCCATTAAGTAAACGACCGCTTTTCAACAGCATCTATTCATTTTTCCCTTTGAAGTTTCAGAGGGTGAGCGAGGTCCTGAGCTACCTGAGACCCTCGTCCTGCAGCAGCAGCAGCGACAACAGTGATCTAGACGATGGTGACAAAGAGGGCAGCTTTCTGACCTGACCGACTTCACTGTAAGCTATTTCCCTGATGACACGGGACTTCGCTTATGAGAACATGACCGTTTGTGAAGACAGGTCTTCCATGGACTCCTCAGTCCTTGTACTAGCTCCTCCAGAGTGAAAGTAGGGGCCCATCGGGAGAGGAGATCGGATGGAGGGCGACCCAGAGCAGTTCTGCAAACAGAGGGATCTCCCAGGCCTGGGATGGTGACGTGGACTTCGACCCTGAAGACCTGCTAGCTGCCTATTTAGAAGAGATGATGATGATGGAGGTGTTAGAAAATCTAATGACTGAATAGGCTGTCCGCATACTGGACAGTCTCATGCAAGAGCTCCAGGCATTTCTAGGAGGCGATGATGGCGACTGCCTTCCCCCTGAGCCGGCACAGGAGGAAGATTTCCAGCTGTCCAGCAGGTCTCCTCCGCCTGAGGCGCAGGACAGTCATCAGGAGCGTGACACTTGTCAAGACTTGCCCAAGTGGAAACAACCAGACAGTAAAGAGGTCTGTGAGGTCCCGGTGAAGCTGCAATGGCCTAATAAAATTGAGCGTGCCGACGTGAGCACCGAGATGGCTCCGGGGAGAGGGAGGGACAGGGGCAGCACGGATGCGGGTTGCACAGCACAACACCTTACTTGCTGCTGTAGAGCAGGGCTGGACCCCAGGGTGCGACATGGCCGGCAGGGACACAAGGATACTAGCAAGTGAAGGCGTAGAGGTCGGGGAATATCAAGGAGCACTTAGGGGAGTCTGGGGGAACAAAGACAAGGGCTCTAAGTATGCCCCAAACAAGTGTGAGCATGTGGGTTCATTAGTGAGCACTGAAACTGCACACTTACATTTCAGCTATTTGGGGAAAAATATGCAGAAATGAGTAGATACTGACCTTGTGGCTGTTGGATTGCAAGCTCTAACTCATCCTCCTTGTCGGGGCAGGTGATGAGCCAGGTGTGAGGCAGCCGCTGCACAAGCACGACAGAGACGCCCTCGATGTGCAGGGAGCGGGCAGAGGAGGAGGGAGCTCCGGATGTGCATGCCTCCTCCAGTCTCAGCCTTTGCTTCGCCTTTAAATGGCTGAGGAAGCGCACCCGCTCTGCTCTAATGAGGAGGTCTGAAAAGGCCACCTACAGCCCCTGGGAGCAGCACCAGAGAAGAGGAGTTCTCCTTGAGGAAAGAGAACCCACCCTGAAAAACCCCTTGGAGGACGATTCCCTATAGCCCAGATTCCTTAACTTTTTCATAGGTAGTCCCCATTCCACAACCCCATGGGTTCTTATCTTTTGCAATAAACACATGTTCTTGTTATCTATGTCTTCCTCTCCTGGGAGATCAGCTTGGTCCAGGATAGAAGTCTAGACATTGTCTAGAAGGCTGAGTTCATTCTCAGGAAATTTCAGTTGGCAGTATGCTTCCTAAAAGGAAGGCATTCTTCTTTTCTTCTCTTCCCAAATTCTTAATATGTAAATATAGATGTATATATACATAGAGATTTTGTGTGTATGTATATGTGTGTGCTTTTATTTTTATTTTGAACAGGGTCTCATTAAGTTGCTGAGGGTCTCCCTAAGTGGCTGGGTAACAGGCACATGCCACCATACCCAGCTCTGCTGATTTCTTGCACCATGCCATCCTAACTCTGAAAACACTGTCACCCACAATCATTGAATAGAACCTAGAAATTTAAACCAGGTCAATAGTGAGTCATGGCAAACTCTAAGTGTAGTCTTGCTGAGCAGAAACAGAGAAATAGACAGTGGGAAAAGATCTCATGAAACTGATAGATTCCAATGAGCTGAGTTTCTTTTGGGTCAGATTTTATGCTTTTATTCCCCCTTGGGTAAAGGTGTGAGTGTGTGTTTAATCTCAGGACTCTTTTTTGATAAATATAAAATCTAATTGCTTCTTTGAGTCATACTTGAAATTTGAAATATAGAGATCAAAATCAAATGTAAGCAATGTTCATTTTAGATTATACTTTCAACATATACATGGAACCCACCCTTAGGAAACTCTGACTTGCTGCCCTACGCTCTTCCTGAAGATTGTTCTAGAGACAGGTGAGACCAGGCCAGGTAATGCCATGGTACATTTGCCAGGTTCTGATATTGCTCATGGAAGAGTTTGCTTTGGTTTGGTTTGACCTAGGCAAAGAAAAGCTTTCAATCTCACATGATCCACATCTGTGCTCTGGAAACATAATGAAGGACTGAGACCTTCCACCTTGGATGTCCCCCCCGAGAGCACAGCAGCAGAGGTCAGGGCCTGCTGACCCCTGGAGCTGGGATTTCAGGGACAGCATGCAATTTCATGATCCATTAGGAAGGGCGGGGAAGGGGAGTGGTCCAGGGATCAGCAGCCCAGAGGTGGGAGCCTGGAAGTGCAGGGCGTGGTGAGCAGAGGGCCCTGACCCAGGCCCTGGGAGTCACTAAGTGGACTCTGTGTGCACACAAGGGAACATGGAGAACAAGGACAGAGATCCCGATAACAGAAAATATATAAAAGAGACACTTCATCACAGGAAAAGGCAGAAGCCAAGGTGGGACCGCCAAGAAGACACAGGAGCCCTTGACAGAGTTGTCCAAACTGTGTGTGTGTATGTGTGTGTGTCTGTGTGTGTGTGTGTGTGTGTGTGTGTGTGTTACTAGAGATTGAACCTAGAGATATTCTACCTCTGGGTTATATCCCTAGCCTTATTTTTTATTTTGGAACAAGGTCTCATTAAGTTGCTGACAGCCTCTCTAACAGGAGGCTGGCCTCAAACCTGCAATCCTCCTGTCTCACTCTCAGAAGTACTGGGATACAGGCATACAGCAGTGTATTCACTTTTTTTCCCCTTGTGATGTCCTGGGATGACATGCTTCTTTGGAGGAGTGGTAGTGGATGGGGTACTGAGGATTGAATCCAGGGGCATATGACTTGTGAGCTACACTGCCAGCCCTTTTGTATTATAAAACAGGGCCTTGCTGAGTTGCTGAGAATGGCCGACAACGTGCAATCCCCCCGTCTCAGCCTCTCAGTACCAAGGGCTCAGTTCTTCCTCAATCAGTGATGTGGATGCTGTTTGTGATCTTACAAGGTCTCCTCCTGAGAATATAGCTGAAGAATTCCACAGAGAGGAATAATGGTAATTACTCAAATCTGTCTGTCTTTCTATCTCATAGTGAAAAATAAACTTTTCTCCTTCAAATGTGTAAGTTATATTTAAAATTAACACTACCTGGTAAAGATCTTCTCCCATTCTATAAGCTTTCTCTTTAGACTCTTGATGGTTTCCTTTGATGTGTAGAAATTTCTTAGTTTAATGCCATCCCATTTATTAATTCTTGTTTTGATTTCCTGAGCTCTGGGGGTCTTGCTGAGGAAGTTTCTACCTGTGCCTGTATGTTGGAGTGTTGAACCTATGTCCTCCTCTGTAGCTTCACCATCTCTGGTCTAATTTTCAGGTCTTTGATCCATCTTGAATTGACTCCTGTGCAGGGTGAGAGGTATGCATTTAGTTCCATTTTTGTACAGATGAATAACCAGATTTCCCAACACAATTTGTTGAAAAGGCTGTCTTTTCTCCAGAGTATATGTTTGGCCCCTTTGTACGAGATCAATTAACTGTAAGTGCGTGGATTTGTTTCTGTATCTTTTATTCTGTTCCATTGGTCTATGTGCCCATTTTTGTTTAAATTACTATAGCTCTGTAGTATAATTTGAGGTCAGGAATTGTGATACCTCCTGCATGATTCTTATTGCTAAGAATTGCTTTGGCTATTCTTAGTCTTTTGTTTCTCCATATGAAATTTATGACTGATTTTTCTAGGTGTATGAAAAATGACACTGGTATTTTGATGGGGATTGCATTGATTCTGTAGATCACTTTTGGTAGATCGAATAGACACTTCACAAAAGAAGAGATACAAAGCCGGGCGTGGTGGCACACGCTTGTAATCCCAGCATTTGGGAGGCTGAGACCGGAGGATCTGGGTTTGCGGCCAGCCTCAGCTACCTAGTGAGGCACTTAGCAACTTAGTGAGACTCCGTTTCAAAATAAAAAAAAAATAGGACTGGGTGTATAGCTCGGAGGTAGAATGCCTCTGAGTTCAATACCTAGTACCATAAAAAAAAAAAAAAAAAAGAAGAGATACAAATGGCCAATAGATACATGAAAAAAATGTTTAATATCATTAGCAATTAGGGAGATGCAAATCAAAACTCCATTGAGATTCCATCTAATCCCAAACAGAATGGCAGTCATCAATATGTCAAACAGCACCAATTGTTGGTGAGGTTGCAGGGAAATAGGAACTCTTCTACACTGTTGGTAGGATTGCAAACTAGCTCAGCCACTATGGAGATCAGTGTGGAGGTTTCTTAGAAAACTGGGAATATATGGTCTGGCTATGCCACTCCTGGGTATCTTTCCAAAGCAGCACAATTCACAATAGCCAAATTATGGAGCCAACCCAGGTGTCCATCAACAGATGAATGGATCACAAAACTATGGAAAATTCACACAATGGGATCTACTCAGCAAGAAAGAAGAATAAAATAATGTTGTTTGTAAGAAAATGGAAGGACCTGGAGAACATTTTGTTAAGTGAGATGAGCCAGTCACAGAAAGCGAAGGGTCTATGTTTTCTTTAATAGGCACAACCTAGGGAGTACCTTGGATACCAGAGGGACTCCAGATAATGGAGGAGAAACCTCAGTGGAGCCAGGAAGGTGGTCTAAGGGAAAGGGAGAGGGAAGACTGAGGTCCATTATTGGAAATACTACATTGACTATGTGTACATATGTAAAAATACCAATCAATCTCAGTACTCTGTATTGAGAAGGGAGAGATGAGGAGGTGGGGGGGGGCACCAAGTGCTGTGTGCATGTATGTCATTGTCAACATGTTTTACATTATGATGTGAGACCATGATGCACCAATAAAAGCACATAAAATAAAAAAATTAACACTATAAAAATCCAGGCAGAAGGAAGAAGCTTAAATTATATTTTCTGCTCAAACTTCTCCTAAATCAGAGTCATCGTGACCAAGAACCTAATTTGATTTACTTAAAGTGAACACTGTAGATATTGATAGGCAGGGTATGATCACTATAGATACAAGGATCTAAGTAGAAAAATACAAAATTAGGGTGGATTAGCCCCATTTTGATTACATGCCTTTGGTACAGTCAGTATACAAACCTTCTCATAAATGAAAAAATAAACTGCAATACAGCAACCTTGTCTAAATACACCAGAATATAGTCCTGTCACAGAAATGGAGGGAGGCACTGCCCCGTTCTCAGGGCTGACTTGCTATTTTGCTCTCTGGATGAAACATGTGGGCATCACCTGGGTTTCCATTCTCACCTCATCTGGAAAGCCCGTCCTCCCCAGGAGCTGCTGCTCAGGTGGAAACCTAGGGTGTTTCCAGTCCAGAGTGGAGGGTGCAGTGCCGGGGTCCCAGGCAGAGCTGCTCAGGGGTGGGCGTGTCCCTTGCAGGGCCCAGGTCTGTGTCTCTTCTGAAAGCCCCTGCGCCCCAGCAGCAGCCCCGCTCCGCACAGCACAGCCCGCACTGAAGCTGCTTTGCATCGCTCCTTGTCTTCTTTCCAGAGCTCTTCTTGCACCTGGCAACCCCGGGCGACCGTACTGTCTCTACACGGATGGTATATGTGCTTTTAGATTCTTAGGATTTTTCCTTAAAATTCTTTCCTGCTGGCCCTAGTTACTCTCTCTGTGTGCCTCTTTTCTAAACGCTGGGCATCTGTGAGTGTTTCCCTTACACTGGCTTCACTTCATCGCTCAGTATTTTTTCATGGGGCAGAGGGCAGAGTGAGTGGTAACCCACTGGAACACCCCTTGTCTCTTTCAGCCCCCCTTGGCATTCTTGACATAAGCTTTTCTGTGCTCTGTGGAATTTATTATTGTATTTCTGTCAGTGGAATCTTGCTTGCTCCTTAGCTATTGAGGAATGGTCCTGCCCTGTTGTTCATCCCATCCTGCCCAGGCAGCCCGTCCTCCTCCATCTCCCTGGGTGTCTGCAGTGAGGGGCATGCAGGGATGCTGGTGGGTGGTGAGGCAGGTGGGTCACATCTGCAGGTCTCTGGTGCTGATGGAGGAAGGGTCCCTCCTGGGCCAGGGAGAGGGAGGGAGTGAGGAGGATTCTTCTGGGTGGCTGAATTCCTTCAACTCAGTGGCTACATTTTATAGACCAACAGGAAGGTTTTTATCTGCTTTCATATTGATAGATGAGTAGTTCAAGTTTATTAAATATTTACACTTCATCCTCTATAATATTTACTCCAAAACATTTTTCAAAACAAGTTTTAACTGCTATTTTGTGTTAATCAAGGGAATGACTTGAATTATTGAGGTGCAACAAAAGAGAACTCAGGTCAAAATCAACGTGCATTTATGCACATGTGTGTGTTTGTGTATGTTGTGTGCCTTTGTAAAATTAAAATGATAGATGAGTATTTCTGTCCATATTCAAGATATAATGCAATATGGTTAGATTATAGAATCTGAAGAAAGAGTGTGGACAACCTGTACACAGCTCCCTGAGCAGATCGAATTTTGAAGCACTTAAAGAACCTCAGTACTTAGCACAAGGTAGAATTTTAGATTCTTGTTGCCTTCTGTATATGTCAGAATGTTGTAATGTTATTTGCTCAGAACTCAAGGAGTAAGAGTAAAATAGGCAGCTGAGTCAGAAGCAAAACAATGCAAATGCTCCTGCCTCTGTTCGCATGCTGGCCCTGGAGAGGGAGTTCAGAGCTTCTTCCTCCTGGTGCAGACAAGCCTGCAGGTGCTGTGTGTGGAGAGCAGGACCTGGATGCAGCTCAGCTGGATTCAGGAAGACAACTGTGAATCCAGTCATGAGAAAATCCTGATGTCTGCTGGTTTGGCGTTGTTTGGACGAGTTCCTAAGAGGCAAAGAATTGTATTGATCTTGCAGAGTAAGAAAGACTTCCATAGCATTTTGCTGCTTGCACTGAGAGTTTGAGCAGTGGCATTAGACGCTGGGGCACTGTCTTCCAGACCATGGAGGGTGTTGCACAGAGCTTTCTGACACTCGTTTTAAGTGTGGAGTTCATCATTGGAAATGTGGGGAATGGATTCATCGCTGTGGTGAACGGCGTGGACTGGGTCAGGAGGAGGAAGATCTCAGCTGTTGATCGAATCCTCACTCTTCTGGCTGTCTCCAGAATCAGCATGCTCTGGATAATTTTAACAAGTTGGTTTGGAGCTTGGCTTTACCCAGGCACATTGACAACTGGACAGGTGAAAATGATTCACTTATCCTGGGCCACAGCCAACCATTTCAGCATCTGGCTTGCTACCTGCCTTGGCATCTTTTATTTTCTCAAAATTGCCCAGTTTTCTAACTCTATTTTTCTCTGCCTAAAGTGGAGAGTTCAAGAGGTGGTTTCAGGAACACTGCTGGGGTCTATGATCCTCTTGATTTTAAATACTGTCCTGATGAACATAGAGATTGATGTCTGGGTTGATGGATATCAAAGGAACATGACTCGGGTTTCCTGTGAGATCAACTTGGCAAAACTTCCCACACTGTTTGTGTTCAGCAACACTTTCTTCACATTTGTCCCCTTTGCCGTATCTGACCACGTTTCTCCTGCTCATCTTCTCCCTGCAGAGGCATCTGAAGACCATGCAGCGCAGCGCCCCGGGGTGCGAAGACGCCAGCACCACGGCCCACGTGAAGGCCTTGCAGAGTGTGGTCGCCTTCCTCCTGCTCTACGCCGTCTTCTTTCTGTCAGTTCTTGTACAAGTTTGGAACTCTGAGTTTCTGGATAAAAGTCTCATCTTTTCATTTTGCCTGATTGCTGAGACAGCTTATCCTTCCTTCCACTCATGCATCCTGGTCCTGGGAGACTGTAAGCTGAGGCGGGCCTCCCTTTCGGTGCTAAGGTGGCTGAGGGTGGGGCGCACAGGTGCAGGATCATCGGGTCCATAGACTGGGGATCATCTCACCTGTTCTACAGGAAAGTCAGTTAGCAATGCTGCCCGTATGTATGTATGTGTGTATGTATGTATGTATCTGTGTATACATGTATATATGTATGTATGTATGTATATATCTTTGTGTGTATGTATGTATGTATCTGTGTGTATGTATGTATCTGTGTATGCATGTATATATGTAGGCATGTATGTATGCACGGTAGTGGGGACTGAACTCAGATACATTCTACCTGTGAGCTACACTCCCAGTCCTATTTTTTAAAATTTTAAACAGGGTCTCACCAAGTTGTGGAGGGTGTCACTTATTTATTGAGTCTGGCTCTGAAACTGCAGTCCTACAGTCTCAGTCTCCCAAGCACTGGGATTACAGGTGTGTGCCAACACACTGGGCTAAGACATGTGCATATTTATGAATCAGTACTTTCCAAATATTCTTTGGTTGTATGCAACTTTGTAAATGTTATAAATATCTGTGTAGAGTAAGCACTATCTGGACATACTACAATATTTGAAGCACATATAAAACACACACATTAAGAGGTCCATACACAGAAGTATATTAGTGCTGACCACTGACATGTTCAGAGTATTTTGTGTCTGTTATAAACATTTTTCTGCTTGTAGAATGAGAAAGCTCTACTCTACATATGCTTATGTATGCCGTCAAAGTTACTAAAAATAAAACTTTTTTTTTATTCACACAAAATAAGTTTTAATGTAGATAATGAAATAGAAAATAACCACTGTTGGAGGTGTTGAGAATAAAATACATCAAATCTGTCATTATCGTTACAAGATCTAATTTACAAGTTAAGGATGTTTGAATGAGACACTGATGCCCTAAAATTAAAAGTGTGCATCTGTAGGAGGTCAGCATTAGAAAGAGGACACCATCAACGGCCAGGACTGGAACTCCATCTGAACCAGCCACACCGCTTCTCGGTGTGTTTCCAAAGGAATCCAAGTCAGAATGCTGTAGTGACACGTGCACACCCAGGTTTATACAGCACGAGGCACAGGAGCCAAGTTAGGGAACATCCTAGGTCTCTGTAAGCAGATCAAATCAATGTAGAAAATGTAGGAAATACTCGCTGTGGAGTTTTACACAGCCATAAAGAACAAAATTATGTCTTTTGCAAGAAATTGGATGGAACTGGACCACATTATGCTGAGTGAGTTTAGCAAGTCTCACATGTCTCTCTCAGATATGGAAGCTTGAAAGAAAACAAGGAAAGTAAAGGGACCACAGACAAGTGAGGAGAGAGACCAGGAGAGCAGCGAAAGGAGCTGAGCGAGGAGGAGGAAAGAGAAAGGAAGCAAGGAAACGGCACACTTGGCGCTGTGCGTGTGTGAGCGCGTCACCACGGGTCTCACTGTCACGTTCAACTACGGTGCAGCGTGGAGTCCATGCAGGGGCCCCCTGCACACCTACGTCCTTGGGGTTCTCACAGGCGTGTGCTACTGTTCTGTGTGAGGTCGCTGAGGCTCCAAGAGGTTAACAGACTTCTCCCGCAGCGCGTGGAGATAGCAGACAAGAGCTAGAGTAGTGACCCCAGCAGAGGGAGGCTCCCCAAATCCATGAGGAATCCACAGGAGGAGGCTGCTTACAGCCGCATGTGGAATATAGTCTGAATCACGGGACAAATAATTTGAAAAATTTATATACTACAAGGTACATGGTTCATATTTTCAAAGTGGTGAGGAATGTTGCTAGAATCATAAATTCTTAGACTTTAGTGTGCCCTTACATAGCCAGTCAACATCATTGCATATAAAAAAAAAAAAAAAAAAAAAACTGGGACAATTTCTTACGCACTCCTCCTCTCTGGAAATGCTCCTAATGGGTTTGCATCAGATGACTGTTGTGGACAGATTCCTCAGGTTTCAAATCCACAGGATGGAGCTCTTACCTCCAGGAGACTGTATGTGGAGTCAGGGTGTCTGTGAGGCGACATTCATTCACTAGGATTTGTGAGATGAGGTTCTTACGAGAAGGGACCCCAAGTATCTGAGTGCACAGAGAAGACCTTGTGAGCCACAGGGGACAGGTCCTGTGACAAGGCGTGCTGCCCACAAGCCAGCCAGAGAGGCCTCCCCGGACCCCAGCCCTGCCGCCCCTTGAGCTGGGACGTCCAGTCTCCAGAATCTTAAGAAAATAAGTGAAATTCCTGTTGTTTAAGACACCCAATCTGTGAAAAATGTTTTGTAGTATGCTGGATATTCTAGTATAAAGAAGAAAAAATGAGAAATGTGACAGAAATGAGATGTTAAATACCCAAGGAAATGATTGCCTTTTTACAGTAGGAATAAAGTAGAATGCCCTTTGCCTACAACCAGCTATTTAAGATTCTACATAAAATAAACACACTCAGCCATATTCAAGATGTTCTGCATAAATTCCTCTTTAGTAAAGCTCTTTCTAAGAAACAAGGATATCTACATGATACTTTTGGAAGGGTTGATTAGTGCAAGGGGGCTTTATTTTTTGTTATCCTGGGGATTGAACCCAGTGGTGCTCTACCTCCAAGCTACACCCTCAGCCCTTTGTAGTTTTTATTTTGAAACAAGGTTTTTCTATGTTGCTGAGGCTGGCCTCAAACCTGTGATCCTCCTGTCTCAGCCTCCCATGTACGGGGAGTATAGGCATGTGCCACCCACCTGGCTACTTCACAAGACTTTATGTTGGACATTTCTGGTCAAATTTCAATGTGCTCTGTCTCCTAATTGAACACTGATCACTAATATGTTTTGAAATATCATGTAAGCCAGCTTTTAACTGAATTAAATACATGGAAGGAAATAATGTCCCAATAAGTGGTGAATACTATACACATAAGGGAATATTACGCTTAATGGTTAAAGGTAGAGTCTTTTCCCAGATACCAGGATGCAGGGAAGCTTCATATTATAATTCTTAGTCAGTGTAATGAGAAAGCACAGAAAACAAACTAATGAAAATTTTAATGCAAATGACAAAAGATTTAGTTTTTCAGCCCATAGCATATTTACGTGCAGATAATCCTATGTAATCTGCAAAGAAATAACAATCTCCAAGTCATTGATCCATCTTGAGTTGACTCTCAGGCATGGAGATCGGATGGGGTTTGAGGTACATGCATGTTATAGACACAGAAAGGTCCCTGAAGAACTCATAAATTGAGGTAGTGGAGCCTCGAGTGTGTAAATGCCAGCAGTGGGTACATCCATTGTGAGAATATCATACCGGTTTCTCTGGGTGGTGGTCTGGGCTGGTGGTGGCTGGGGAAGGTGGGTTCCTGGGGTGCAACCTTGGGGATTACATGTGGCTTCTCCTCGCCTGCTCTGTCTCTTGCTTCTGGCCTCCATAAATCAAGGGTAAAGCCTTGTTCCATCCCTCTCCCTGCTTCCTGCCACCACGCCCTGGGATCCGAGGTTCCCAGCCTGGCATGAACTAAACTGGAAACAGTGAGAAAATCAGTGTTCCTTCCTCTAAGACACGTGGTCAGGTCTTTCACTTACAGCTGTGAAAATGCTGACTAGTACAGTGCCTATCCACGTTCATAGCCGCACAATTCACAGTCGCCAAATCATGGGGCCAGCCTAGGTGTCCAGCAAAGATGAGGGCATCACAAAATTATGCGATATATACACAACGGAATTCAACTCAGCAATAGAGAAGGACAAAATGATGTCATTTGCAGGAAAATGGATGGACCTGGAGAATAGTGTGTTAAGTGAGATTAGACAGGCACAGAAAGTGAAGGGTCGTCGTATGTTTTCTCTCAGATGCAGAAGCTGTGGAGTAATAGGGATACAAGAGGGACTGAGGGACTCTAGATAATGAAGGAGAAACCTCGCCGTAGTGGTGCAATGGAAGGGATCTGAGGAAGGCTGGTGGGGAGGAGGGAGTGTTCATGAAGGAAACAGCTGCACTGATGCTATATACATATATGAACTTATCAGTCCTAGTCTCAGTATCACATATAGGAAGGAGAGGGAATGGGAGGATGTGGAGATTAATTTTACTAGCTGACATGCAAACTTGATGAACCCAAATTATGTAGACAAATTTTGTAGAGGTCAGACAAGGCAAAAAAACCCCAAACAAACCAAAAAAAAAAAAAACCCTACAAAACCAAGAAAGAGAATATGTCTCCATTTGCATGTTGGCAAATGTGAATTCAGCTTTCGATGCAACTTCAGTTGCAAAAGATTCCAGCCGGTGGCAAGGATATCAGTAAGGGGATGGGACTATTTTGAGCTGTTTTTAGTTTAACAAAGTTTTCCACAAAACACTCTTGAACTCAGTCTATAGCAAACTGTCCTGCTGTTCTGCTTGATATTGGTCTCAGAACATAGAAAGAACTTTAGTCCATGTCCAGAGACCAGTGTCTAGGCACGGCTATTTTTTTTTTAGACTCGATTAGTTCATTACTGAGCATTGTTTCCATCCAAGAAAGGCAAGGTTGCTGTGGGAATGTGGCCCATGACTTCATAGAATCATGAACTGCAGGGATGGGATCCAGAGACAAGGCACCTTCTGAGCTGATCGAATCTCTCTGCTCTGACTGTCTCCAGAGTTGTCTGCTTTGGAAACTTCACACACTGATAGAGAAATGTGCTTCTCCACCTAAAGAAGAGAGGTCGTGGTGTCCCTCTGGTGGGGAAGGTTGTGGTTTCTGGTCTTGGTGTGTGAAACAGGAAGAGACCATGTGGGGGAATGAACATAAAGGAAACAGGATCTGGGACCCAATGGGGGGCACCGTTATCTTTCAAGTGTGACCGTGTTCACTCTGGTGAGCTCACACCCTGACTGCACACCTGGCCCGTTCCCTGCTGTCCATCCCCCTCCTGTGTGCACACGTCGTAAGGATGCAGCTCCAGGACGCAGAGTTCTGAGATCCAGCACCAGGTGTGTATAAAGACTTCGCAAACTGTCTGCTTCTCCTGGCTCTCTGCCTGGCCTCTGCTGTAACAGTTTCAGGCTGCAGTTCTAATAGGTGGCGTAATGCAGATATCGTTTTGAATTCCTGGTTCGGACATCTTCTATCCTTCAAACCATTCCCCTGTCCTGATAGGAGGAAACAGGGGGCAGAAACAGGCCTTTCTGTTCCTTCTGTGGCAGGCAAGGTGCCGGCTGAAGGAATAGAAATGTCAACTCCATAGATCAGTAGCAGGGACATGGTGCAAATTTTTGCAGAAACGGCCCTCACTGGGACCCAGTTCTGCCTGTCTTCTGAAAGTCCCTGAGCCCCAGCAGCAGCCGCGCTCCGCACAGCACAGCCCCACCCCGGCTGCTTTGCATTCCTCCTTGTCTTCCTTCCAGAGCTCAGACTTGGACCTGGAGGCCGGAGCAACCGTCCTGTCTCTACGTCCTGGTATGTTTGCACTTAGATTCTTAGGACTTTTCCTTCAAACTCTCTCCTACTGGCTTTAGTTATCTTCTCAATCTGCCTCTTTTCTAAATGCTGGGCATCTCTGAATATTTTCATTAAATTGGTTTCATTTCTTTACTCAATATTTGTTCAGAGGATGGAGCATAGAGTGAGCTATACTCACTGGAACACCCCATGTCTTTTTCAGCCATCCTTGACATTTTTGACCTATGTCTTTCTGCTGTCTTTGTAACTTATTGTTGTATTTCTGTCTCTTGTTTGCTCCTTAGCTGTTGAGGAATGGTCCTGCCCCGTTGTTCATCCCCATCCTGCCCAGGCAGCCTGTCCTCCTCCATCTCCCTGGGTGTCTGCAGTGAGGGGCATGTCAGGATGCTGGTGGGTGGTGAGGCAGGTGGGTAACATCTGAAGATCTCTGGTGCTGATGGAGGAAGGGTCCCTCCTGGGCCAGGGAGAGGGCGTGAGTGAGGAGGATCCTTTTGTGTGGGCAAACACCTTCGCCTCATTGGCTGCTTCATGGGACCACAGGAAGATTTCCACAGCCCTTCAGATGTGTGGATAAGATAGTCCTAATTTGACTTATGGTACACATTAGTAGTACAATTATATTTGAAACCATTTTTGAAGTAAAATCTTTAAACTACCATAGTAGTAAGCAAGATCCAAATGCATATTAATTGCTGACTCAGTGCAAAGACTTAATTTTTGATTGGAAAGAAAAGCGGGTTGGAATTCAAATAAATGTTCATTTCTGTGAATGGTGGTGGTGGTGGTGGTGTGTGTGTGTGTGTGTGTGTGTGTGTGTGTGTTTTCTTGGACTTGTAAAAGGTAAAATTCAAGTATGTTCTCTGTCTTGAGCATTCTAGACATAAAGGTTCACATAATAGTATAAATCAAATACTTTGTATAAAAGACATTGGAAAACATATGTAGAAGTTCATATGTAGACATAATTTTGATGTGTTTAAAAACCTCAGAGACTAGGAAGTTCCATACACCAAGTTAGGTTCTTCTTGCTTGCAATATGTTAGTATTCTGAAATGTTCCTTTCCAGAAATCAAGGAGCCTGATTAAAATATGTAGATAAGACAAAAGAAACAAAACAATTAAGTCACACACACATACACACACACACACAAATACATGCACGCATATATATATATAGTTTTGCATGCTAACACATGAGATTTCAACATTTCCTTCAGCATCAACTACAAAAGGCTGTGGATACACATGGTATCAGGATAATGCTTAGCTGTGTTGATGAGAAATCACAAGATTTTCATCAAAGAAGTTATGAACCCAGCCATGAGCAAATTGTGGTGTTTGAGCGTTAGACATGATATGTGGGTGTTTTAAAGGAAGTATGTTATGAATTTTCAAGAAGCAGATATACATAGGTTTAGAACTGTGCATTAACATAATTTCACCAGTGATATTAGACACTGGGGTTTCTCTTCCAGGTAATGACTGCTGCTATATGGTGCATAATTACAGTCATTTTTAGTGTGGAATTCGTAACTGGAAGCTTAGGGAATGGATTCATTGCACTGGTGAACTGCGTGGACTGGGTCAGGAGGAGGAAGATCTTACCTGTTGATCGAATCCTCGCTGCTCTGGCCATGGCCAGAATTGGTCAGCTCTGGTTAGTCTACCTGGAATGGTGGAGGTCTATGGTTTACCCAGCTTCATGGATGATTGTCAACTTCATCAGAATGAGTAGCCTTGCCTGGACAGTGATCAATCATTTCAGCAGCTGGCTGGCCACAAGCCTCAGCATCTTTTATTTTCTCAAGATTGCCAATTTCTCCAACTCTCTTTTTCTTTACCTTAACTGGAGAGCTGGAAAGGTGGTTTCTGGGACGCTGCTGCTGTCTTTGGTCCTCTTGTTTGTAAATATTGTACTGACAAACACACGCATTGATGTCTGGATGGGTGGTGTTTGAGCGTTAGACATGATAAGTGGGTGTTTTAAAGGAAGTGTGTTATGAATTATGAAACATGTCTGACCATTCCACTTTGAGGAATCCTACACAAATTTTGAGGCTCCTTGCATTCATCCACACGATGTTCACCTTTATCCCCTTCTCCGTGTCCCTGACCACGTTTCTCCTGCTCATCTTCTCCCTGCGGAGGCATCTGAAGACCATGCAGCGCAGCGCCCCGGGGTGCAGAGATGCCAGCACCTAACGTGCAGAGATGCCAGCACCACGGCCCACGTGAAGGCCTTGCAGAGGGTGGTCGCCTTCCTCCTGCTCTACGCGGTCTTCTTTCTGTCTCTTCTTATAGATGTTTTTAACCCTCAGTTTATGACTACAAATCCCATCACGTTGATTGTCCAGACTACTGCATTAGTGTTTCCTTCGGTCCACTCCTATGTCCTGATTCTGGGGGACACTAAGCTGAGACGGGCCTTTATTGCGGTGCTGCGGTGGCTGAGGGTCAGTTCCACAGATGCGGGACCATCAGGTCCATAGACTATTGTGAGATCATTTTGCTGATTCTTGAGAATATCAGTTCACACAAGATTCTTGTATTAATAAATTGGTACTTTCATTTGAAAACTACAAGATAATAATTCATGTCTTATATTTCCATAGAATTTTTTTTCAGAAAGTAAGTGAAATGTGTGGGAGGTAGTAGTGAATGTGTGTATCTGTGTTTATAGCTTGTCATCAATAAAAATGTGTTTATAACCATTACCTAGTTTTTTCTCAGTTTCGTGGAGGCTTAACTTTCCTTGGAGTTCTCAGAAAAAATGGGGAAAGTTTTAAAAGGACAAAATCTACAGACCAAATCCTTTAAACCTTCCTCTGTGAATCCCGTGTTTTCTCTCCAATACAGGGACTGATCCTGCATTGATTGCCAATAAGGGCAGTATCAATTGCTAATAAGAACAAGCTTTCATACTTAGGCAGAACAATAAAATCCTTTTCTCTGTCTCTAATCTGTCAGCCAAGAGCTACAGTCAAGGTTGACTTTGGTCAGCTAAAAGTTGGCTGTTAGCCCATCCGAACACTGAATGTTAAAAACACAGACACGTGCATTTAGAAAAGAATGATATAGACTCTCACAATAGTTTAGACTAAAGTTAGAAGATGAAAAAACAAGCTATATTTACCCAATATTAATTACTAATAACACAAAATAGTTATAGCTCCAAACCTCCATGCTTTAAAAGACTATATTCCTGTGTCTTTCTTTTTTTTATTATAAAACAAGTTTTCAACATAATAAGTAACCTCTAGCAGATAGAAATAAGGAGAAGCTGAGAACTCACCAAGGACATAGGTGGATAATACATGCTTTAAAATTTCAGAGTAAAAATAAAACAAAGAACAGAGCGGGCTTCTGCCATGCAGTGTCCTGACTTTGCTAACCAATAATACATTTTGATCAGTGATGTCAGGCCCCTAAAAGGCCAACAGAAAAGGCTTACACAGCAAAGATAACTGGTGGGACTGCACCTGCGTTTGGTGGCAATAGTCTATTGGCTAAGGAGGGTGGGAAAAGGAGATAATGAATTCTTATAAAAAATGTGTGTGTTCAAAGACCTCAGTGTCTTACTTTCAAGGCACTCCACTGCATCCTCCCTGATGTAGAGCTTTAATTGCTCTCTCTCCCCTCTCTACCTGTAATAATAAAACTTTGCTTAAGCTCCCAGCATTGCAGTTCTGGCTTTTTTTTTCTTTCTTCTAAACCAGCTAAGAACAAGAAGCTACAGCAACATCTCAAACTGTTACATTTTCCTTAAAATAAATCATGATGACCAATCAGATCTTCTCTACATGAATAAATTTCACCTATAATTTAGACATTTCCAACATATCCCATGCATTAGTTAAATGTTTTACTAGCTGATATGCAAATTTGATGAACTCAGTTACATAAACAAATTATGCAGAGGTCAGACAAGGCAAAAAGAAGTGCAAAACCAAGAAAGAGATATGCGTTCATTTGCATGTGAGCAAATGAGAATTCTGCTTTTCCTGCGACTTCAGCTGCAAAAGATTCCAGCCTTTGGCAAGGACATCAATAAGTGACTGGGACTATTTTGAGCTGTTTGGAGTTTAACAACATTTTCCATAAAGACACTTTGAACTCATTTTCTAGCATGCTGTTCTGAATATTTTGAATATTGAAGCATGGTATTCTGTTTGACATTGATCACAGGATATATGAAAACAAATCAGAAATTTTAGTGCAAATCCAGAGAGTAGGTGCTGGTAGAACTTGAGGCTACTATACTAGGTATAATAATAATAATAATAATAATAATAATAAATTATTATTATATTATATTAAATTACTATTAATATTATATTAATATATTAATATAATACATATTATATAATTATTAATATATTATATTACTAATATAGTATATCTATTATTAATTATTAATAATATAGTAATAATATATTATATATTATAGATTTTTTATTATTATTATTATTATTATTATTAATTTTGAGACTCGATAGTTCACTACTGAGCATTGTTTCCAGACAGGTAAGGCAGAATGTGTTCTGGGAATGTGGCCCATGTCTTCATAGAACTGTGAACTGCAGGGACCAGGGCAAGAGACAAAGTACCTCCTGAGCTGATCAAGTCTCTCTGCTCTGTCTCCAGAGTTGTCTGCTTTGGAAACTTCATACACTGATAGAGAAATGTGCTTCTCCTCTAAAGAGGAGAGGTCGTGGTGTCCCTCTGGTGGGGAAGGTTGTCGTTTCTGGTCTTGGTGTGTGAAACAGGAAGAGACCACGTGGGGGAATGAACATAAAGGAAACAGGATCTGGGACCCAATGGAGGACACCGTCATCTTTCAAGTGTGACCGTGTTCACTCTGGTGAGCTCACACCCTGACTGCACACCTGGCCCGTTCCCTGCTGTCGATCCACCTCCTGTGTGCACACGTCAGAAGGATGCAGCTCCAGGACGCAGAGTTCTGAGATCCAGCACCAGGTGTGTATAAAGGCCTCGCAAACTGTGTCTGCTTCTCCTGGCTCTCTGCCTGGCCTCTGCTGTAACCATTTCAGGCTGCAGTTCTAATAGGTGGCGTAATGCAGATATTGTTTTGAATTCCTGGCTATGGACATCTTCTGTCCTTCAAGCCATTCCCTTGTCCTGATAGGAGGAAACAGGAGGTGAAAAAAGACTTTTCTGTTCATTCTGTGGAGGGCGAGACATTGGCTGAAAGAACAGAAATTTCAAGTCCATAGGTCAGTAGCAGGGACATGATGCAAATTTTAGCAGACATGGCCCTCACTGGGACCCAGTTCTGCCTCTCTTCTGAAAGTCCCCGAGCCCCAGCAGCAGCCCCGCTCCGCACAGCACAGCCCCACCCCGGCTGCTTTGCATTGCTCCTTGTCTTCCTTCCAGAGCTCAGCCTTGGACCTGGAGGCCAGAGCGACCGTCCTGTCTCTACGTCCTGGTATGTTTGCACTTAGATTCTTAGGACTTTCCTTCAAACTCTCTCCTGTTGGCCTTAGTTACCTTCTCAATCTGCCTCTTTTCTAAATGCTGGGTATCTGTGAGTATTTTCATTAAATTAGTTTCATTTCTTTGCTCAATATTTGTTCAGAGAATGGAGCATAGAGCGAGCCCTACCCACTGGAACACCCCATGTCTTTTTCAGTCATCATTGACGATTTTGATATATTTTCCTGTTGTCTTTGGCATTTATTGTTGTGTTTCTGTCTCTTGCTTGCTCCTTAGCTGTTGAGGAATGGTCCTGCCCCTTTGTTCATCCCCATCCTGCCCAGGCAGCCCGTCCTCCTCCATCTCCCTGGGTGTCTGCAGTGAGGGTCATGTCGGGATGCTGGTGGGTGGTGAGGCAGGTGGGTAACATCTGAGGGTCTCTGGTGCTGATGGAGGAAAAGTCCCTTCTGGACCAGGAGGAGGCCGAGAGCGAGGAGGAGGATTCTTCTGTGTGGGTGAGCTCCTTCCCCTCAGTGGCTACTTCATGGGACAACAGGACAATTTCCACTGCCCTTTAGATCATGGATAAAGTAGTCCTAAGTTGACTTACTTATACGTTAGTGCAGCAGTTAGACTTGAAACCATTTTTTTAAGTAAAGTCTGTAAACTACCACATTAGTAACCAAGAGCTAAATAAATGCATATTAATTGTTGAATCAGGGCAAACCCTGAATTTTTGGTTTGGAAAGGAAAGGGGTTTTAGTTCCAATAAATGTGTGTCTGTGTCTGTTGTGTGTGTGTACGTGTGTGTTCGTGTATGTGTGCGCGCACATGTGTGTGTGTGTTTGTTTTCTTGGCCTTGTAAAAGGTGAAATTTAGGAAAGTACAGTTTCTGACCCGAGCACTGTAGGCATAAATGTTCGTGTGACTATAGGATAATTCTGATACTTTGTATAAAAGACATTGGAAAACTATACAGAAGTTCATAGGTAGATCTAATTTTCAAGTGATTAAAAACCTCAGAGACTAGGAAGGTCACCAAATTAGATTCCTTTTACCTGTTGTATATATTAGTATTTTATAAAGTTATTTTCCAGAAACCAAGAAGCCAGACTAAAATATACAGATAGGGAATAAAGAATAAAACAATGCAAACACTTATGTTTTTATTTGCATACTAATCCACAAAATTTCAGCATTTTCTTCTGCATCCACTACAAAAGGCTGTTGATACATGCATTATCAGGATAACGCTCTATCGTGCTGTCTGAGAAATCACAAGATGTTCATGAAGTAAACTATGAACCCAGCCATGAGCAAATCCTGGTGTTGGCTGGTTTGACATGAATGTGGGAATTTTAAAAGGAGGGTGTTATGGATTCTAAAGAAACAGATACGCATAGGGCTAGATCTATGTATTAACAAATCTTCAGCAGTGATATTGGATGTTGATTGGGATTTGTCTTCCAGGCAATGGGTACCACTGTACAGAGCATATGTACGATCATTTTGAGTGTGGAATTCATAACTGGAAGCTTAGGGAATGGATTCATCGCTCTGGTGAACTGCGTGGACTGGGTCAGGAGAAGGAAGATCTCACTTGTTGATCGAATCCTCGCTGCTCTGGCCATCGCCAGAATCGGTCAGCTCTGGTTAGTCTACCTGGAATGGTGGAGGTCTGTGGTTTACCCAGCTTCATGGATGATTGTCGACTTCATCAGAATGAGTAGCCTTGCCTGGACAGTGATCAATCACTTCAGCATCTGGCTGGCCACAAGCCTCAGCATCTTTTATTTTCTCAAGATCGCCAATTTCTCCAACTCTCTTTTTCTTTATCTTAACTGGAGAGCTAGAAAGGTGGTTTCTGGGACGCTGCTGCTGTCTCTGGTCCTCTTGCTTGTAAATATTGTACTGGCAAACACGTGCATTGATGTCTGGATGGAGGGAGGTAAAGGCAACCTGTCTGACCATTCCAGCTTGAGGACTTCACAGTTTGTGAGGACTTCACAAATTTTGAGGCACCTTGCATTCATCAACACTATGTTTGGCGTCATCCCTTTCACCGTGTCCCTGACCACGTTCCTCCTGCTCATCTTCTCCCTGTGGAGGCATCTGAAGAGCATGCAGCGCAGCGCCCCGGGGTGCAGAGACGCCAGCACCACGGCCCACGTGAAGGCCTTGCAGGCTGTGGTCACCTTCCTCCTCCTCTACGTCATGTTCTTTGTGTCGTTTCTTGTAGGAGTTTCAAGGTCTGATTTCTTCTACACAAATCCAATCCTTTCTTTTGTTCAGGCTACTGCATTAGCTTTTCCTTCTGTCCACTCCTATGTCCTGATTCTGAGGGACACTAAGCTGAGACGGGCCTCCACTGCGGTGCTGCGGTGTCTGAGGGGCAGGGCCACTGATGCAGGATCATCAGGTCCATAGATAGTTTTGTGATCATTTTACAGATTCTACAGAAAAATCATTTCACACAATTTCTTGTATGAATAAACTTGTACTTTGTAAAAATTCTTCTGTTATATTTAAATTGGTAAATTAAATTTTACAAAATTACATTTGGAATAAAGACTAATTATATTGCCACCTTAGCAGTAGATATACACATTCTTTCCTAGTATTCTCATACATGGAAGGTTATCAGTGCATAGGGATTAATAAAATATTATGGTAACAAATAATATGAATTTTGTGTCAATCATTATTATAAAATGAGATACCAGTAAGATTTATGTATAGATGCATGTGAGACATAGTTACTAAGATTAAAGCTATATAATTATACTCACAAAATTAATTTTATAACCTAGAAAAAGTGCCTAAAATGTCAGATAAAAATAGAAAATATAGCATTAGACTATTTGACAAGCATACACTAAATACATTATTTCCATTTCAAATGTAAGGTCTATTTTAGAAATATTTTTAAAAATTCCTTATGTGTCTGATATATTACAAATTTTCTATTTATATTATAAGTCAGATTTGTGAATTCCTGGAACACATAATCATTACTAAAAATATATAGTGTGCATTGGGACTACATGAGGAAATACAAATGCATTATACAATCTTTCATGGTTTCAAATATGGACAATAATGCATTTCAAGTTTAATCCATAGAACCACAAATTGTGATTGATAATAGTTTTCTAATTGTATATTATTCTGAGATATTGGTGTTTTTGTTAAGTGTAATTTATCATATATCTCCATGTGGTCTGTCTCTATTGATCTGCAACCATTGACAGATGTTGAAATATTATTTTTCACTGACCATATATATGAAGAAGGAAATGATAATAACCTGATAAAGTGTGTGGAGTAGATAAAAAATTGTGAAGTATAGAATCTTTTACACTAATGCCAGGATTAAGAAGAGCTTCCTATTAGAGTTATGAGTCAGTGCAATTTGGCAATATAAAAGAACTTATGAAAATAATAAAACACTTATTTTTCTTGCTCACCATATGTCTACCTATTGATAAATCAATCCAGCAGGAAGTAGTAGTAAAATTATTAGCAGAATGAGTAAGATTAGCAACATTGTCAAATATTGTACGTTCCATCTACCAATTTAGACTTTCCCAGCAGGGTCTGTGTATTAGGTTTTAAAATTTTACTAGCTGATATAGACACTTGATGAATCCAAGTTAGCAGAGTTCAGACAAGACAAACTGCAAAACCATGAAAGCCAATATGTCCTCATTTGCATGTGGGCAAAGGAGAGTGCAGCTTTCAGTGCCACGCCAGCCACGAACCACTGTAGACTGTGGGAGGAGATAGTCTACATGTGTAGAGATTATTGTGAGATGTCTCAGGAATAGCAGTGTTTTCCATAAAAATAGCCTCAAATTCTACCTTTGGCATACTGTGGTCCTTTTCTGCTTGACAATCATCACAGATGTGAAAGAAAAACAAGGGCTCAAGTGCATCTGCAGAAACCAGATGCTGGTGGAGTCTTAGCTCAGGAGATGATAAATCACCACCAGGGTATCAGGCATGACTCCACTTTCCCCCAGACTTAAGGAATTTGCTATCAAGCATCAATACTAGCAGGACTGTGGTTGGAAATTGAGCTCCCATCTTCATAGTACTGGTGAACCGCAGCGACTAAGCAAAGACATAAAACACACCTGCGCCCATGGGATCCTCTCCTCTCATTCCATCTCCAGCCGTGGTTTTCCTGGGAAAGTCAATAGACTGATTTTCAACTGTGATCATCCAGGTTCATGCAGAGGACTCGTGAGCGCTAATGTTCTGGCCTGGCCAGTAACCTGCCATTGTGGCACCAATATTTCTACCAGCCTCTCAGCATTGTTTATTTGCTCAAAATAGCCAACCATGCCAACTTGATATTTCTCCACCTAGAGTAGAGAGAAGAGTGTCATTCTGGGGATGTTGTTGGGGATGAGGGTGGTTTTGTTTTTGTATCTTGTGGTTGGAAACACAGAAAAGACCAAGCAGGTGAAGAATATAAAGGAAATACAAGTGGAAGCCCAAATTGAGGCACATCATAGATTTCAAATATGGCTGTTTTTACTCTAATAAACTTCATACACTTTATGACATCCATGCCCTGCTTTCTGCTGCTCATCTACTTGCTGTGTAGACATCTCAGAAGACGCAGCCCCGTGGCGCAGGATCCCAGGATCCCAACCCCGAGGTCCACATGACAGCTCTGCAGACTGGGATCTCCTTTCTCTAGTTGTTCGCCGTGTGCGCTCTGTCTGAAAGCGCGTCAGGCGGGAGTTCTGACAGGCTGTGCAATGCACTGGCCCTCTTGCTTTGCCCGGCTGCGAGCCTTCTTCATCCTTCACTTTATTCGTCTGTCCTGATTTGAGGAAACAATAAGCTCAGGCCTCTCTGCCTGTTCTGTGGCAGGTGAGGCGATGAACACAGGAAAGGAAACCTTCATTAATCAGTAACAAGGACAAGGTGTAACCTGTAGCAGAAATGAAACCAATGGAGTCTGTAACATTGCTTGAATTTACCACTCTTTTTCCACAGTGTATGCATTTGTACAATTTGTCAAGATAAAGAATATTTGTTTCTCGAGCTCGTCTTTGCTTCCTGGAAGGAGCCAGGCCAGAGGGACCTTCTTCCTCTACACTGATGGTAAGTTTGTGTCTATCCTTAGAGGCTTTTCATAAGCGTTTTCCCCTGCTGGGACTATCCCCTCTCCACGTGTCTCTCCCTTGCATGGAGGGCGCTGTGAGCTTCTTCACGATGTGTTACATCCACTCTGTTTGCTCAGTGTTGCTTCAGGAGCCTGAGGATGGGTCAGCCCAGCACACGGATACCCCGTGTCTCACTATGCCACCTCAGAGGTATATGGTGCATGCTTTTCTGCGGTCTGAGTAGTTTCTCTGAGTTTGTTGCACCGGTCCCTTGCTGACTCCTTAGGTATTGGAGAAGACCAGTTCCATCAAGCTGCTCATTCTCCTCTTTGACCAAGCAGTGCGCCATCCCTCATCCACCTGGCTGCCTGAACTGACACTCACGGAGCAGATGCTGGTGAGAGGTGCCGGCAGGTGCATAACATCTGGAGGAGTCTGGTGCTGATGGAGGAATGGTCCCTACTTGGTCAGTGGACTCTGGTCTGTGGGTGAACTCATTTATCTTGTGTCTGAATCATGGAACAATGGATTCCCACCTATTTCACATCCACAAGTGAAATTGATCCAGTTTACTAAACATTCACACTAAATATTCTGTGACATATACTTGCAAACATCTTTTAAATAATGTCTTAACAATCACAGTACTAACATGAGGTAGATATGTCACTAGTGTCGATGAAGTGAATAACTAAAATTGCTGTGGTAAGAAAGAAGTGAATTTGGGTCCAAATAAATGTTATTGGGTGAGCATGTGTGTGTATTTGTGTATCTATTCACGTCTTTGTAAAAAGTAAATGATCAATGTGTTAGTCTCACTATGGAGCTCTGAAGAAATAGTGTAAGATTACTATACAAGTCAACATTTGTAGGAAGAGTTGAACTGCATATGCCTAGGTCCACATTCCGACCCAATGCAGCAGTGTTTAAAAACTTCAGTGCTTAGGAAATGCCATACACCAGCTTTGGTTATTGCTGCCTATTTTACACACTAGTGTTTGGTAATGATATCTGCCCAGAACTATAGGAACAGGTTAAACTGTGTAGATAAGGAAAAATTGCAAAACCAATGCAAATAAATATGTGAAATATGTCTTCATTTGCATGTTAGGAAATGAGGATTCAACATGTTATTCACCTCCCACTACTAAAGCCTCCAGGCTACTGTGGGTAAGGTGCCGGCTGGGGGGTGAAGATCACTGGAAAAGTACAAGATGTTCATGAAGAAATCTATGAGCAGTCATCAGTAAACCTTGATGTTTGCTGGTTTGACATTGTATAGATGAGTTTTTAACAAGGGCAATCTTATTGACTTTTGAAGAATCAGATATCATAGCATCTTAGATGAACACATTGCCTCGGATTTAGACCATGGGTGATATCGTGCAGGGTACATTTACCGTCATTTTATGTGTGGGATTCACATATGGGAATTTAGGGAATGGATTCATCGCGCTGGTGAACTGCGTGGACTGGGTCAGGAGAAGGAAGATCTCACCCGTTGATTGACTCCTCACCGTTCTGGCCATCTCCAGGATCAGCGTGCTCTGGTTTGTGTTGCTAACTGGGGGGTGTCTATCTTTTACCCAGCTGTATTGATGACTAGAGACATGCTAAGGAGTGTTTATACTTCCTTGAGAGTAAGCAGTCATCTTAGCAGGTGGCTATACACAGGCCTCATCATCTTTTATTTTCTCAAGCTTGACAATTTTTCTAACTCTGCTTTTCTCTACCTAAAATGGAGAGTGAAACAGATAGTTTCAGTAACACTGGTGAGGTCTCTGATTGTCCTGTTTTTAAATGTAGTACTGAAGTGCATGTTGATGCTTGGGTGCATGGATCTAAAGGATACATGTCTGATAGGTACACTTTAGGGAAGGTTGCAGAATTTTCCAAACAGTTTTTATTCAAAGCTCTATGCTCACATTAATACCCTTCGCCGTGTCCCTGACCACGTTCCTCCTGCTCATCTTCTCCCTGTGGAGGCATCTGAAGACCATGCATAGCAGGGCCCCAGGGTGCAGAGACGCCAGCAGCACAGCCACGTGAAGGCCTTGCTGTGTGGTCGCCTTCCTCCTGCTCTACGCCATCATCTTTCTGTGGGTCCCTGTAAAAATTTGGACCCATAACTTGGTGGAGAAAAGTCCGATCCTTTTGTTTGTCTGGATGAGTGGGATACCTTTCTCTTCAGGACACCCCTGTGTCTTGATTCTGGGGGACAGGAAGCTGAGACAGGCCTCCCTTCTCATGCTGTGGTGGCTGAGGGGCAGGTGCAAAGGTGCGGGGCCATTGGGTCCGTAGACATTTCAGAACCATCTTGCAGATTCAAGACGCAAATCAGTTCACACAACATGCCTCTGATGTAAATTTGTGCTTTCCTCAGATTCTTCTGCTGTCTTCAACCTTGTGAATTTCATAAAATTGCTTTTTCAAAAAGTTTAGCCGGGCGTGGTGGCGCACGCTTGTAATCCCAGCATTCGGGAGCCTGAGACCAGAGGATCCGGGTTCGCGGCCAGCCTCAGCTACCTAGTGAGGCACTCCGCAACTTAGTGAGACTTGGTTTCAAAATATAGAATAAAAAATAGGGCTGGGGTTATAGCTCAGAGGTAGAATGCCCCTGAGTTCAATCCCCTGTACCGCAAAAAAAAAAAAAAAAAAAAAAAAAAAAAGTACTATTTAAGCATATGATAAGCTTAGCAGTTCATATGAAAGTTTATTTATTAATATAAGTAAATGTGTGCTTATATATATGGACATCAGTGCTTACCACTTAAATGTAAGAAATCTTTAGAGCAGCCAATAGATGATGTTTTGTATACTATTATCCTGTTTTAGAACTTAAAGTGAGACTACTATCATATGTAAGATGTATATGTGTGTATATAAGTTAGGCATGATCACTAAATATATAACTTTGTGATTATATTCCTATGTATGAGAGTAACTTTTAATGTGGGAAGTGTGCTTAAAATAGCAGATAGGATATCAAGAATAATATATAGAGTGTTGGAATTAAATAACTAAATTTATCCTTTACTATATAAGACTCAACTTAAGAATTAAATAATAAATTCCTCTGAAATATTGGGGTGGCTTAGTCCAATTTACTATCTATACTATGAGATTCAGACTGAAGAATTCCCTGCATATTTTATCATTACCAGAAATGTATAATACGTATGTCTAAGGACATTGTATTCACCAAAGCATTTATCAGATCCACAGTCCATTTCAGTTTTAGTGCCCAAGAATAGAAAATCATGACTCTTCTAGGCTCTTAATGGAATATCACACTGGACACTGGTGTTCTGTTATACCTCGTGTGGTTGTTTACCTGTATATTCCTAGCGTGGAGAAGAACCATTTTGTCATAGGACAGATTTTTACAGTGACTTAAGAATGGCCAATGCATAACTAACACAAAAATCAATAAAACTACTGATTACAGGGAAGAAATGAAATGGAAGTTAAAAATGAACTGTAATCAGTAGGTGAAATAATAAAAACATATTTTCCAGAGGGAAGACAAAGAGAGAGAAACGTGTCATGTGCACTCTTTGAAATTTTAAATTCTTCAGAATAATAAATCCTGTATATTTTTATGAATGAAGAATTCTTTCTTCAGGTTTATTTTCATAAAGAAATCCTCTGACACTGCTAGGTTTCTGTTTGGTAAAGATTTATAAATCCTCCTAGTTTAGTTACAACATTAATTTATTGGTTGAAAAATATGTTGGGGACATTTTCTCAATATTTCTTTTGGGGACATTCTGATGAAAAATAGATGCTATGAAACAAAATGTGTGCATTTGTAATAGGTACCAACAAAAAGAGGACATTGTAATACTTCTGTGGCTGATAATCTACATTTCTCATATCTCCTTTAGAATGCATAGAAATGTAACACTGCTTTCCATGTGAGGAAACTGAGGTTCTGAGATGTTAACTGGCACATTCAGTGTGGGTGGACTTGGCAGTGCAGAGCTAGATCTTAACATCTGATCTGGCTCTATTCAGAGCTAGATCTTAATATTTGTTCCAATCTTAATAAATCCAAAGGGGCAACTGTGCTTGAAATTACTGAGTTAAGTCAAACTATAGAAATAGACAGGATATCATGAGACTATCGCTCAGGTAGATTGGATCAGATATTCTGCCCATGCCTTAAATAAGATATAGAAATGCCAGAATCATGGAACAACTCTTAGGAAAGACCACAATCGCGGAGCCATGGAACCAGGCTGGAAGAGTGAGTATGCTGTCAACCAAGCCAGAGAGGTGGGACTGCGAAGGCTCTTTGGAGATCATTTCTTACCACCAGGTCCCCGGATGCTAGTAGGATGGAGCTGCAGGAGAAGATGCTTACTCTGCTGACTTCCATAGGGTTTTGATCCCATTCCTTCTTTTTATGGACTTGTTCCTCCTTTTGGAACGCAAATTTTCACCCTGTGCTAGTGTTCATTGCACGCATGTAACTTGCTTTTTATTTTCTTTTACAAGGGCTCATAGCCGTGAGTTCACCTGAAGTCTCACGGGAGACTTTGGACTTTGGGACTTTCACGTGATGCTGGAACTGCTGAGACTATGGAAATTCTTGTGTGTGGAATAAAAACATTTTGCATTCTGAAATGGGGATGAGCTCTTCAGGGGCAGGGGCAGAATGTTATGTTTAGGGTTCGATTGTCCCTAAGGAGATCTTGCATTAATGTTCAGGATGGATGTAGTTGAGTCATGAGGGTTGTCATCTTTTTAGTAGATAAATCCACTGTAATGAATTTGCTGGGTGGTAACCTAGCCAGGTGGTGTGTGGTGGGAGAAGGTGGGTCCCTAGCATACGGCCTTAGGGACTGTGCTTTGTCTTTGGATCCCCTTGCTTGCTGTCTCTCTCTTGGTTCCAGCACACCCCCGCCCCCCATTGTGAAGCGCAGAGACAGCTCTCTTCCTATATCTGCCTCCCACTGCCTTACCCTCAGACACTGGCCTCACAGAGTCTGAACCTCATAATCTCCAGAAACTGTAAGAAAATAAATCTTCCTTCCTCTAAGTTGTGTGGCCAGTTGTTTTCATTTCCAGCAGAGAATGTTGACCCAAACAGTGTTCCAATACTTCACAGTGGATTTCAGGAATATACACACTATCTCCGAATATTTGAGTTAAATAAAGAACATTTTGATATTAAACAGGTCAGAAGGGAAGACTTTAGAACAGATCTAAGCATGAGAGGCAGTCTTGATAAATATTATGGGCTAAGAAGCCTAAGTGTGAAAGAAGAGGATTTAGCTCTCTATAAATTATTTGATATTCATTATTCATCTAGAAAATGAAATATAACTCTACATGTCTGTTAGTCAGTTATTTTCCAGAAACCAAATAACATGTGTGGAAGGTGGTGATGTGTGTATTTCAGTGTTTTACTTATAAACAATAAAGCTAGATACAAGGACTAGTGATTAGCATCCAAGTGGCAGAAGGATTCACTTTTCTGGGATTTCCTACAAGAAATTTGGAAGGTTTTGAAATGAAGAACTTGGTCAACCTATAGATTGCTTTCTTTAACTCTTTTTACGTGGATTGAGGATTGAGTGTTTCTGTTAGAAAGTATTCTCAGAGTTCCTAACCATTCAGGACACCTGCACATTGGTAAGATGAACCCATTTAGGCATTTTGAGCATTTATTCTGCGTAGTAGGCTTAAAAATTCTACCCACTAACACCAGAGGTGATTGAAACCATATTATGTAGTTATTCAAGAAGGCAAACATCTGCAAAACCATGAATGTGAATATGTTTTCATTTGCATGCTAGCAAATGAGAGTTCAGTTTTCAACCCAACATCAACTATGAAAGATTCCAGCCCACGGCAAGGACATAAACAGATTCTTTCGAGATGTTTTGGGAATAACAATCATTTTCACAAAAACACCACTGAACTCATCCGTTACACTCTGAGATCCTTTTTGGCTTGCCATTGGTCCTAGAACAGGAAAGGGTTCAAGACCTGGATTGCACATCCAGAAATTTGGAGCTGGTGAGCAGATTATAATTAGTAACAAGGATATTGGATGTGGCTTCCCTTTACTCCCACAAGTGATTATTTTACTGCTGAACCTAATTTCCATTCAAGTCAGGGCAAATTTTATTTTGAAATATTTGCCCATGTCTTTATAGCACAGAGACTGGAGCAAGAGAAAAAACATCTCCTGACCTGGTAGATTCTCTGTTTTGGTCATCTCTAGAGTTATTTTCTTTGAATACTTTAAATCTTATCTAAGACAGTGACTTACTGCCTGAGAGTACTCAACTGTTTCATTTCCTATCTACCTATTAGTCTGGGCATACTATTATTCCAGCAATTTCTCCAACCTTGTTTTAGTTCAACAAAGAGGGGATTTAAAAGTGTCACTGTAGTAACACCGTTGGACATGTTGATGGGTTTCTGTATGTTTTGATTCCAAAGATCATGTGGTAAATAAACATGATTTCAAACTGAGGGACAATGTAAAGCTTTGCACTATGACTGTGCTCACTAGCGACCTCACACCCTTCATTAGATTCCTGATCTGTGTTCTGCTGTTCTTATCTGTGTGCAGACATCTCAGGAGGATACAGCTCCTGGCCAAGGATTTCAAGACCCCAGCACCAAGGTCCTTTGAAGGCTGTGCCAACCATGGTCTCTTGTTTTTGTTTGTTTGTTTTTTTTTTTTGTTACATACTCTTTTTCTGTCACCATGTCGAGATGGAGTTCTCATAGGCGGATGAGTGCACTAGTCTGTTTGACGTACCAGGCTACTGGAATGTTCTGTCCTTCATGCCATTCATATCTCTGGGTTTAGGAAAAGAAGAAGCTGCAGCAGGCCTTCTTATCAGTTTAGTGGCAAGCAAAGTGCTGGTTGAATGAACCCAAACCTTCAAGTTCATTCATCAGTAGTGTCATGGAGTGACCACTAACAGAAATCAAACTGGGGGAGCCTGTAGCATGTTATGCTTCTACCACTTTTCCCACTGTGTATGCATTTGAGCATTTCTAAATATATTCCAAGAAAGTCTTTTACCTGTACTTATTACATGAAATAATATAGGAATAGGTGTGTGTGTGTGTGTGTGTGTGTATGAAAACAGAAAGTTATCAGTAATAATACCCTTGATTTTTTTTGCTAATGAACTCATTATAAAAGAATGGTAGGGAGTTTTTCCAAATTATGGAGCCATGTGTTTTTTCCATGCACTTACTTGACTTTATACTCCATTTGACGTATTCATTATTCATACTTAAGCCTTATATAGTACTGTCAGCTTAGCTCACAGATTCATTGCCATTTCCCGTTGTTATTTTTGCCAAGCAAAGGTCCCTCTCCTGGTTTATGCCTTTGGTCCTGAGCACCGTTACTCTATCTCATGTGCTAGTTGGTCCTCTTCCTCCAAATAGGAAAACATTGGAGGTGCTGCGTGCTCAGTTCTTCGCTTTGTAGCAGTTGTGCTGAGTTTGCTGGTGCTTGTACACAGCATCCTCACTGAGAACACAGTGGCCAGCTTCTGGGCGATGAATAAGGCTGACTCTTCACGTCTGTCTATGCAGCTGTCCACTCATCCACCCATCTCAATTGACAAACACATTTTCATTTTCTACATGTCAAAATTACATTTAAATGTAATTACTAAAAACCTAGGGGGATATTGATAATATTTATGATTTCATTTCTGCAAAATTAGCATGGTGTTGATGTTGAACTTAATTTAATTTTCTTAAAATTTAATAAGCGGATAGGTATTGGTACAAATATAGCCATGAGATTATCATTGTAGATGCAGTGATCTCAGTAGAGAGAAACATGGATAAAATTACTGTTGATTAATCCCCTTTTGATTTCTTGCATTTGGTAGTCAGTGTTTAGAGCTTGCCACTAAAGAAAATATCAAAATAAAATAGACTCACTTCTACATTCACCTATGTACATGGGCTATCATACACATATAATTATTTACAATAACTATTTGATTTTTCTCTTCAAGTTATTAATTTTTTTTGGAGGGGGGTTGCCAACAAAGAAATGTCCCCAACATTCAAAACCTTAAGTAATTACGGTGATTTCTGGCACTTTTCTTTGTAAATGGAGTTTCTAACAGTTTCACCACGAAACATAAACTGACATGAACTCCAAGATCAATGCTTTTACATCACATCTTCAGAAAGAATAATCCTCTTCTTATCTTTACTAATAAAACCTGGGTTAAAGTACCAAGTTGGTGGTGTTAATTATGAAGATGATTATGTATTCTCTTTTCTATGACCAACTAATTTAATGATACATGTTAACACTTGAACTCAAACACATTGGTATATCTTTTAGTGTGTTCTATAATTAAGAATAGTCCATGTGAATATTCAAATTATGTATACTGCAACCTATTTTCAACCATGAGAGGTACACTGAAATTCAGATGTTATCTCCCCAGTGAGGACAGGTGATATGCAAGGGGGCACAAGCACATTTGAACGGTGTGAGAAACCGCTCAGAAAGCCATATGCTGGAAGAAAACATTACTTCAAGGCTGAGGAATGCAGCACTATTTGAAAAGTCATGGCCCAAAGAAGGACTTCAGGAATTTAATTAATATCATTGCCCATAAAAAGACTGGGGTTGTTTCCTATACGAATCTCCTCAAGGAGGTTGCTGTTAATGGACTCACATCAGAAGGCCTCCTCGTGGACACCAAAATCTGTGGGCACACAATTTCCTTGTGGAAAATGATGTAGAAACTGTACATGAAGTCTACTTTAAATCACTGCCCTTTGTACACTTTCGTTGGTGCATTATAGTCTCACGTCATAATGTAGTTTCTGGGGATGGTGACATACGTGCACACAGCACTTGGGGGGCTTTGCCCTGCTCCCTCTCCGCTCCCTCTTACCCCGTACATGATAACTGAGGTGGACATTGGTCTTCTCACATATGTGCATCGGATCAGTGGAAGTGATCCCTTCACTGATCCTCCCCCTCCCCCTCACCCTAGACCACCTTCCTTGATCCATTGCAGTTTCTCCTCCACTGTCTAAAGTCCCTCTGGTGTCTCCATTGCTCCCTAATTTTCACACGTGAGGGAAAACATAGGACTCTTCACTCTCTGTGACTTGCTAATCTCAGTAAAATGCTAATAACACCTAATGCAATAAAAACGCCATGGAAATAGTTGTCACCTTCCCCTCCCACTGTTTAGGAACAAATGACCCCAGAATTGTTCACACGTTGAGTACAGATGGAATTTTCTTACAAAACGTTCAAGGCGCAGCTGGTTGTATGCAGACGTGTGGTGGTGGATATGGGGCTGGTGGTAACCGTGAAAGAAGCAATTCGGGTGTGGCAAACTACATGAAAGTGTACGTGAGGGTCAAGGCAAGCATTTGCTGGTACTCATCAATAACAGAGGAGACGCAAGCTAAGATAACTTTGGAAATACAGTCATAGCCCATAGGGAAAAAAATTAAAAGATAAGCATGCTTTTTTAACAAAAGTACTAAATTCAGAGAAATTGGAGATTTTAACTGTTTGGTTGGTAGCGTGGGCAGCTTGTCCACGCCAGGCTCCGGAGGTGCGAGTGGACCGCACCACAGCACCAGCTGTCGGCAGCTTTTCCCTGCAGCCCTCTAACGTTTTCACCGGGAGCGTCTCTGGCAAGAGCTGTGTCAGTAAGTGGCTTTCCCAGCCCCAGGAAGAGGATTGTGGCTGGTTCCACACAGGGATAACCGCTCTGTTCTAGTGGCTTTGGTGAACAAGGCTGTATTGTTTCAATGAGGTCTTCTTTTGAACCGTGTGTGTGTGTGTGTGTGTGTGTGTGTGTGTGTGTGTATGTGTGTGCAAGCTTTTTGTGAGTTGCCACAAGTTTCCAGGAAGAGGAGGAAGAGAGGAAAGAAAGAGGATGAGAAGAAGGAGGAGGAGAAGGAGGAGGAGGAGGAGGAAGAGGAGGAGGATGAGAAGGAGGAGAAAGAGGAAGAGGAGGAGGAGGAGGAAGAGGAAGAGGAGAAGGACGAAGAGGAGGAGGAGGAGGATGAGAAGGAGGAGGAGGAAAAATAAAACATGCTATGTAACTGAAGAATCAAATTTATTCTTTAACTGAGTTTTAATTTTAGTCGCCACACAGCGATGGTGGCTTTCTGTTCCCAGCTCTGGATCTTCCAGAACAAATCTAGGTCTGCGTGCTGCTGGGCATTCACATGAACATGGGAGGTACTGTGAGTGACTACGGAACATCCCAGTGTGTTAGGAGAGATACAAACTCAGTTACCATTTAGAGCTGACTCGACTCTCCAGCACGGCATCCTGAGGGTGACGTGTGTCATGGCTCTTTCCATGATGATTTACAAGACCTTCTTATATTTCTTTTGTAACATGATCTGGCTAGATTGCTGACAGTCTCACTAAGTTGCTGAGGCTGGTCTTGAACCTTCGATCCCCCAGTCTCAGTCTCCCAAGTAATGGGATGACAGGCGTGTGCCACCATGGCCATCTCCCTACCTCTGTGTCACCTCAGTAACCTCCACCCCTCCAGAAATTCTCACACTGAAGGGTGTCTCCCCTGGGAGCTCCTTCCTGGTGCCCCACCCCACCCCATCCTGGGGACAGGAGGTGCCCTGCTTTGTCCTACATGATACTAGTTTTAACTTCCTTTCTCTAACCTACCACCTCATCCAATAACAGGCTGTGTGTCCATCTCACCAAATAAGCTCCAAATACACCAAGGACAGGAACCACCTTCGACTCCCACCTGACCAGAGGGACGTCATGCACCCTGGCATTTGTCCTTCTGCCCTCAAGAGGGCTCCTGCTCAACCCGACATGGCTTGTGTACAGAATACTCTAGAAACATGGGATGGGAACTGTGGCTTTCTATACCCTTTTCCTCCGTGCACACACGGTGGCTAGCATCTGGCACTCTTGTTGCCATGGTAGCCAACTATCTCAGAACCCAGACAGTAGGACCCTCAGCCATTGTGACTTGGGACCTGAAGGATTTCTAAAGTCCCTCGTTATGTCTGAGGAGATGGCAGCACCTGTTTGGTGTGGTGTGCCCCATGAGGAGGTCAGGACAGAGTTGCAGTGTGTGTGTGTGTGTGTGTGTGTGTGTGTGTGTTTGTGTGTGTTTTCTTCCCTACACACCTCCTAGAGTGTCATGATAAAGGTTGGACTAAAAATGCCATGAAGGAGGCTGAGCTTTCTGGAGGGCAGGCTTTCAATGTTTTAACCTTTTAAGGCAACGTGGTGTCAGTGGTCACAAGACTTTCTTTTTTTTTTGTTTGTTTGTTTTTTTTAATTTTTATTGTAGTAATTCGTGCAATATAGCATACATCTTTGTTAAGTACAAATTGTTAACAACATATTTGCACACAATTCTCATTTGACCCCTTCCCCGATTCCCTCCCCATTCCCTCCCCCTCCTTCCCCCTAAGGTTCACTTCAGTGAGTGACCTTGATATGATTGTGTAGGTACATCATGTGCCTACACAAGACTTTCTTAAACTTGTGATTATTACTCTAGGATCCCATGTACGGGCATTTCTGATCTTTGGTCCAATGACCCCATGCATAGGACTATGAAGACCAATGACAAACAAAGATTTTCAGGAGGATTTTATTGTAGATTTGCATCAAATGATCATCAATGAGACCACAGTTAATGGCATTAATAATCTGTCATTTTCGTTTATGATACATATTCTTTCAACTTAATAGTAGAAACAATGAGAGATATCATGTCGAGAAGCTCAGTAGACAGAGTTATTATATGAAAAGTTTATAATAATTTGATTTTATATTTTTGGTAATGGGGATTGCATGCAGGAGCATTGTACTTCCCAGATCCACTCCCAGCACTTTTTATTTTGTATTTGGATACAGGGTCTTGCTAAGCTGCTGAGAGTCTCACTGAGTTGCTGAGGTTTGCCTTGAACTGCAAATCCTCCTGTCTCAGCCTCTCAAACACTGGAATTACTACCTTGCCAGGCAATAAAATAAGTTTTTAATGGAGAAAAGGCCTCTCCTGCCCTTCACTGGAGAATACAAACAGAGATAGACTTCTATCTGAATGGATAAGTTCCGAATAGAAAAAGGAATGGATGTTATTCAGTAAATGACTGTCTTCCAATAGCATCTATCCTATTTTCTTAGTAGATTCAGAGGGTGAACGAGGCTCTGAACTACCTGAGACCCTCGTCCTGCAGCAGCAGCAGAGATTACAGTGATCTAGAGAACGGTGACAAAGAGGACAGTTTTTCTGAACTTGAATCTGACCTGACCAATGTCTCCATAGGCTATTTCCCTGATGACAAGGACTTTGGATTTGAGGACATGATTTTCTGTGAAGGCAGGTCTTCCATGGACTCCTCAGTTTCCATACTAGCTCCTGCTCAAGAGACTTGCCGGAGTGAAAGCAGGGACCCATCGGGAGAGGCGATCCATGGAAGTCAACTCAGAGCAGTTCTGCCAACACACACGGGGGATTTCCCAGGACTGGGATGATGATGCAGGCTCTGACCCTGAAGACCTACTAGCTGCCTGTGTAAGGAAGACGATGATGGAGGTGTTAGAAAACCTGATGACCCAACAGGCTGTCCGCATACTGGACAGTCTCACGCAAGAGCTCCAGGCATTTCTAGGAGACGATGATGGCGACTGCCTTTCCCCTGAGCCGACACAGGAGGAAGATTTCCAGCTGTCCAGCAGGTCCCCTCCACCTGAGGTGCAGGACAGTCATAAA
>PVLC010006188.1:0-63945 GCA_004027655.1 Graphiurus murinus | reverse complement strand
TTACAAGCGTGCGCCACCACGCCCGGCTCCTGGAATATTTTTAAATAATGACATAATACAAAATCTTCCCTAATTACTTCAGAATACAACTCGGAAATGGTTATCTTTTTTTTTTTTTTTTTTTTTTAAGGTACTGAGGATTGAACCCAGGAGCCTTCTATCTCTGAGCTACACTCCCAGCCCTTTTTATTTTTTATTTGGAAATAGGGTTTTGTTAAGTTGGTGAGGCTGGACTCCAACCTATGATCCTCCTGTCTTAGCCTCCCAAGTACTGGGATTACAGGCATGTGCCACCATATGCAGCTCTCTCCCTCCTCTTTCTTTCTCTCACTCTCTCACTGGATTACCATGCTATTGTCACACCAAGCAAATTAATAATAATTTCTTAATGGCATCTGATTACCTATCTACTCAAATTTCACTAATTATCCTAAAAATACAGTTGAAGTTTGAATCAGGAAGTAGGTGTTACCATTCCCACTTTACAGATGAAGAAACTGAGGCTCACAGAGGTGGAGGGACTGGTCCAAGGGTGCCTCCACCCAGCTAGAAAACATCCCACATAAAACTGGCTATAAATTGCAAAGGGCTGTAAGTGCCTCCAGCACACAGCCCAGTTCGCTCCTGGCCTCCCTGGGTATCCGCAGGAATCTGGGTCCCTTATGCTTGTATTCTGAGGAGCATCCTCCAAAGGTTGCTCAGAATGCTTGTCCCCAGGCCCCAGGATGGAGAGGGCAGGCACCACTCAACACCAGGGAAGTGGGTTACCTGGCTCGTGTTGGGACCGGGGTGCCTGGGTGTCCCCCCAGGCAGCCCTTCAAGGCCTGCAGCTGCTGGAGAGCCCGGGCGTGGCTGTGGCGCTGCGGGAAGCCATGGGGTCCCACCAGCCGCAGTTCTTGTTCCAAGTACTGCAGCTGAAGGTAGAGACATTCCCTGTAGGCATTGTCCTTCCGAGGGCCACCAGGGGCCAGCCTGGGCTGGCAGCACTGGGTTTTGTCTAGGGGATGAGGGAGAAAGCGATCAGCTGGTGCTGACAGCAAACCAGTTACAAGAAAAACAACCAGCCAGAAGCATGCCTATAATCCTTGGGAGGCCGAGACCAGAGGATCACAGGTTTGAGGATGGCCTCAGCAACTTAGTGAGATTCTCATCAACCTAGCGAGATCCTGTTTCAAAATAAAAATAAAATAGGGCTGTGTGTGTAGCTTGGAGGTAGGATGCCTGTGGGTTCAATCCCAAGTACCAATAAATAAACAAGGAAAAAGGAAGGAAGGAAAGAAAGAAAACCCACTTCAAGTTCAAGTTCACCAAGCCACAAGAAATTTGGAGTGCAAAGAGATCAAGGTTCAGGGTCACAAGGCCAGCTAGGATTTGCATTTGTTATTAATTAATTAATTAATTTACTTATGCCTTTTATGAAGGACACAGAAAGAGAAGAGGACTTGGCCAGGAGCAGGGTGGATTCAAAGAAAGGCTTAGGGGCCCAATGCACAGGACCAGAGCCCCACCGGAGCTGGGGAGACGTGGGCAGCTTCCTCGTGGAAGGGACACTTAAGCCAGGACTAAAGGTTGGGTAGCAATTGTCCAGGCAGAGAGAGGAGCAAGAACATCCTAGCCCGCAGGACCAGCAGGGCCCAGGGCTCAGCAGGAGGCAGCCTGGCAGTAAGGAACAACAGGTATGGAGGGGGAGGGGGCTGTGTGGAGGGAGACCCTGGCCCGACCGACTCCTGGACTCTCTAGCGATACAGACCTGGCCCCTGACCTGGCTCCAGACGCCCCTTCTCTTGGCACAGAGACGGCCCGGACTTACCTCCCACTCGCGCAGACCCCAGAGTGAGCGCTTCCTCCCGGAACCCCCGCCCTGCTGTGTTCTGTGGACAAACGATGTCTTCCACCAGGAGGTGGTTGATGTCCGCGGAGCCCACAGAGTCCCAGCCTGAGGCCGGCAGCGGCACCTTCAGGGCTTTCGACAGGGAGCTGAGGAGTCTCCACATATCCTGCAAGGTAACCCAGGTGGGGTGAGGGGCGAGAACCCAGGGGGGGGGCGCAACTCAGGGGCAAGAGCTCGTGCCCCGGGCTCCGTTAATCTGCGTTTGGACCCCAGCTCTGCCCAATGAGGCGTGGGCTGACCTCCCGGAGCTCCTGCCCCATGGCCTCTAAAAACCCTCTTTTGGGGTTCAAAAGCTCCCCCAGGCTGCACCCCTCTAAGAGCAATGTATAGGAAGTGCTCAAAAAAAAGCGTATTGCATTATGATGTGAGACCACAATGCACCAAAAAAGCACTTATCGCGAGCCGGGCGTGGTGGTGCACACTTGTCATCCCAGTACTGGGAGGCTAGGACAGGAGAATTGCAGGTTTGAAGACAGCCTTAATGCAATTGAGTGAGACTCATGAACCTAGCGAGACCCTGTTTCAAAATAAACATAAAATAGGGCTGGGGGTGTAGCTCGGAGGTAGACTGCCCTTGGGTTCTATCCCCTGTACAAAACAAAACAAAACAAATGACAACAAAAAACTTGTAATGTGCATGAATCCACTGGAGGGAATCTTGGAATCTTCTCTTCTATGTGCTTCTAGCATGGGAGTTGATAATGCAGGTAGACTATTTTGCATACAGCAGGTGCTCACAAAGTGTATGTATGTATATAAAATGATCAATGCTAATCTCAACATCATCTATGGGAAGGAGTGTGGAGGGAGCCATGGGGGAGTCGGGGAAGCTCACCAACTGCTGTGTGCACGCGTCCCTCTACTTTGAACTACATTAGGATGTGAGACCACAATGCACCAATGAAAGTTGTTTTCTGTTTTGTTTTGTTTTGTGGTACCGGGGATGGAACCCAGAGGCATTCTACCTCCAAGCTACACCTCCAGTCCTATTTTCTTATTCTTCATTTTGGAAAAAAAAAAAAAAAAAAAAAGCGTATCTACAGCCAGGCCTGGTGGCTCGTGCCTGTAATCCCAGTACTTGGGAGGCTAAAACAGGAAGATTGCAGGTTCATGGCCAGCCTCAGCTACTTAGTGAGGCCCTCCACAACTTAGTGAGACCTTGTTTCAAAATAAAGAGTAAAAAAACAGGGCTAGGGGTATAGCTCAGAGGTAGAATGCCCCTGGGTTCAATCTTCCGTACCACAAAACAAAAAAACAACAACAAAAAAGTGTATCTAGCCAGGCGTGGTGGCGCACGCTTGTAATCCCAGCATTTGGGAGGCTGAGACAGGAGGATCTGGGTTCGAGGCCAGCCTCAGCTACCTAGTAAGACCCTCTGCAACTTAGTGAGACCCTGTTTCAAAATAAAGAATAAAAACTAGGGCTGGGAGTATAGCTCAGAGGTAGAATGCCCCTGAGTTCAATCCCCAGTACCACACACACACACACACACACACACACACACACACACACACACACAAAGTGTATCTATACATGTGTGCATGCACGCAGTCGTGTGTGTGTGTGTGTGTGTGTTTAGTTGCTGAATCTTGTCAGTGAATACCGTCAGATGACAGGATTCACAGCCTCAGCCCACACCCCTACTTCTTCCAGGGCTCAGCACCGCCCCCCCCCCCCCACACACACACCAGCTGAGGTTGAGGACATACCTTGGCCACCGCTCCAGGTGTCAGAAGGCCCTTCTCCACGGGCTGTGGCAGGGGAGCCAGCTGGGGGGCCTCCTGGTCCCGTTTTCCAGCCGTCTGCTCCTTTGGGTCCCGAGGACGGGTGTTTCGGAAGATCTGGACGATCAGGAGGTTGATGGGGAACATGAGGACGGAGCTCTCCAGCCCAATCATCACTTCCTGCCAAGTGAACTCAATTTTACCTGGGGAAGACAGAGGGAGACGTCAAAGGGAGACACAGCCGCCCAGAGCCCAGCCCTCTCCACTCCTTCTAGCAGGCTTTGTGCCGCGAAGGATGAATCAGACCCAGGTCCTGGGAGGTCACCTCTAAGCCCTTGGATGCCCTGCCTGGCAACCGTGTCCTTGTTTACCTGGGGCCCTGGGCCACGCCAGGTAGTCTCTGCTAACTGTGATTTATGGTGGGCCTGGGCCACGTGGCTCCAGCTTAACCTCTGCAGGGGCTGGAGGCCATGGTCAGCCATGCAGGTGGTCAGCCATATCTAATGACTGAACCTCCATTAAAAACTCTGGATCAGAGCAGCATTGTTGGGGCAATGACAACGGATGTCCATGAGCCATAGCCCCGACTGTCAGGACAGCGAGGATTACCCAAGTCCATCTTTTGCTCAGCTGGGTCCTTGGGGACACCCCAGAACATGATGCTGGTCAGCATGGTGCAGAGGAGCAAGGAGAAGCAGCAGGACACCCTCTGGACGCGCGTGAAGTGGCTCCAGGCCCCGCGGCTGAAGATGGAATACCAGATGTGCCCTTCCTGGAAGCCCGTGGAGGTTCTCATGAAAAACAGGTGGCTGTGGGCAGCAGGGAGAGAGGATGGGCTCAAATCTGTGATCCTCCTGTCTCAGCCTCCCAAGTACTGGGATTACAGGCTTGTGCCACCATGCCCAGCTCTCCTATTTTATTTTTTATTTGGAAACAGGGTCTCATTAACTTGATGCAAGCCTCATTGAGTTGCTGAGGCTGGCTTCAAACCTGTGATCCTCCTGTCTCAGCATCCCAAGTGCTGGGGTTACAAGTGTGCGCCACCACACCTAGCCTCTTAGTTTGCATCTCTTAGGATTTCAGTGTAGTCCATGTACTCCTTTTGTCCGGCTTCTCTCATGTAGCATACTTTTGGAGTTTAGGGAGATGGGAGTGGGGAGGGACTGGTCACTTTGGAGCAATCCTGGGATGGAAAGGAGGAAGAGAAGAAAGGATTTGCTTCTGTGATTTGTCATAGACATTGCTTTTTGTCATGGAAGTTCAGCATCATGTGGAGTTGATGATAGACAGTGAATAGAGTAGCCCTGGACCCTGGCCTGCCCTCTTATCAGCCCCGTGACCTCAGGCAAGTGACATCACTTTTTGCATCCTAGTTTACTTGTCTGTAAAACAGGGGTAGTAACAGAACCCACCTGTTCAGCCACGTGGTTGAAAAGATTCAAAACTACCATTTTTGTAAAGCATTTGGATAGTACTAGAATATAAATGGGCATTCAATTCATGTTCACATTATTATTTTTCTATAATGTGTGTGGGGGGCCAGGGAGTACTGGGGATTGAACCCAGGGGCAGTCTACCTCTGAGCTACACTCCCAGCCCTATTTTTATTTCCTATTTGGAAACAAGGTCTCACTAAGTTACTGAGGGCCTCGCTAAGTTGTTGAGGCTGTCCTCGAACCTGCAATCCTGTCTCAGCCTCCCAAGTACTGGGATTACAGGCATGCACTACCATGCCAGTGATCTTGCTATACTTTTAACATAATAACATAACTATAATATCATTAGTTTTCTTGTGACAGAGGACTGGTTAAAAATCCTCAGCTCTAGGTTCAAACTGGGTTTAGTTTGAGAGAATAAAAATTGCAAGGCAGGTCTCTGATACTGGCCTCATGAATTTGTGTTGTTTTCCATGAGTAAGGCATAGTTCAAGCACAGAAGCTACTTAAGGGCCCAGATTTTCTAGAGTGTGTACAGAGCTGAGAGTCTGGCTGGTAACTGTACTGATTGCTCAGTGCAGGATTGTTCAATACTTTGACCACCACTCTAGAGCTTGCAGGTGGGCTGAACTTAGAGGAAAGGTACACAAAGAGAAAGGGGGGGGAAGGGAGGGAGGGAGGGAGAGAAAGAGAGAGAGAGAGAGAGAGAGAGAGAGAGAGAGAGAGAGAGAGAGAGAGAGAGAGAGAGACCGAGACCAACAATAGTGATTGTTCACATTCAACACTTACTGGGCCTAGTACTGTGTCAGGCCCTTGGCTGGGCCCTGGGGATTCATGGTGAGAAGGTGTGCCACGCCTTCAGAGAGCACTCTGTCTAGGGTCCAGCCACCCCGTGTCTGGTGGAAGTGGATAATAACACTTACCCCTGAGGTTGAGCACTTGCTCTGAGCTACGCACTCGCCTAGGCACATGATATACATCGCTCCGTGGATCCCCCAGGATGCCCCGGGGTCAACTCATCTTTTAGATTCAGAAGCTGAGCGCTGCAGAGGATTTTGAATGACTTATCCGGGGTCACACAACAAGGCAACAGCGGGCATGCGGGACCCGCCAGCATGCCTACGTCTGTGTTACGCTTCTTGTGGTGTCCACGTCTCTCTAATTTAGACTTTTTCTCCTCTTGGAGGACCCCGTGGGCATTTGGGAAGAAAAGTCACCTGAATAAATGCTCTGGAAACAGACTTCCTGCCCCCCTAAGTGAGAGTGGTGAATTTGTTATGCGGCGTTCATCTGTGGACTATTACAAAGCCAGTAAGAAAACCGTTTTGATTCAAACATGTTCTCCCCAAAGGATGGTCAAGACACGCCATTAAAGAAAAAGGCAAACATGTTCTCCCCAAAGGATGGTCAAGACACGTCATTAAAGAAAAAGGCAGCCAGGAGCCGGGCGTGGTGGCGCATGCCTGTAATCCCAGCATTCGGGAGGCTGAGACCGGAGGATCCAGGTTCAAGGCCAGCCTCAGCTACCTAGTGAGGCACTCCGCAACTTAGTGAGACTCGGTTTCAAAATAAAGAATAAAAAATAGGGCTGGGGGTATAGCTCAGAGGTAGAATGCCTCTGAGTTCAATCCCCAGTACTGCAAAAAAAAAAAAAAAAAGAAAGAAAGAAAAGAAAAAGGCAGCCAGGCACAGTGGCACATACCCATAATTCCAGGACTCGGGAGGCTGAGATAGGAGGATCACAGGTTCAAGGAAAGCCTCAGCAACTTAGTGAGACTCTCAGTAACCTAGCGAGACCCTGTTTCAAAACAAACAAACAAAAAAAATTTTAAAAGGAGTGGGAGTGTAGTTCGGAGGTAGAATGCCCCTGGGTTCAACCCCTAGGACCACAAAAATACATTAATAAATTAAATAAATAATCAGGAAAGAAAAAGTGCAACTCATTTAGAGCAATGTGCCACATTACAAGATATAAAATAACAACCTATGGTGCTGGGTGTGAGTGTGACTGTGTGTGTACACTGGATTCTGCTTAGACGTTTGCAGACCAATGTCCAAGGAGGCTGAGCAGGAAAGGGGATGGAGAAGCGAGCGAGCAAAGGGCAGCGTGTGCGGAAGGTCCTTCTAGAGTAAAAACAACACAAAAAAGGAGACCCGAATGGCCTGGGACTGAATCCCCCTCTAGTCAGTCTGGTTTTGGGTGGTACTGGGGATGGAACCCAGGGGCATTCTACCTCTGAGCTACACCCCCAGCCCTATTTTTATTCTTTATTTTGAAACAGGGTCTCACTAAGTTGTGGAAGACCTCACTAAGTATCTGAGGCTGGCTGCAAACCCAGATCCTTCTGTCTCAGCCTCCCAAGTACTGGGATTACATGTGTGTACCACCATGCCTGGCTCAATCAGTCTGTTTATAAATATAAACAATATGGCCAGGGGTGGTGGTGCACACCTATAATCCCAGGTACTAGGGAGGCCGAAGGCAGGAGTATCACAAGTTTCAGGTCATTCCGGGTGACTTAAATCCTGCCTCAAAAAATAAAATAAAAGGGGCTGGGGCCATTTCTGTCTTGGAGGGGCACACATCCCTCCAGGACAATCATTCCCCGCAGAACAACCTGGTCATTACTGCCACACACCCCAAGCTATCTAGGCCCACTGGCTGAACTCTATTCTTATTTGGCAACACCTGGATTGCAGTGTTACTTCCCTTGAGAGGAAAAGACAGCATTTGCTTAAGAAGAAAGACAAAGTACCTGAATTGCTTCCTGTCCTGCTCAGTGGCCACAGGGAACACCTTGTCCAGGACACAGTCCCCGAGGTCGATGGACAGCCAGGAGTCGCAGAGGAAATACCACTTCTGGTCCATGGCCAGGTCGTAGACCAGCACCCGGCTCACATACCTGGGGAGGGGCCCGGGGTTTTGCAGGTGAGGTGTGGGGGAACGAGATTTCCCCGGACACCATGGAGGAAACACCTCTGCAAATGGGAACCCAGAGCAAGAGCTCCTGGAACGAGAGACTACGTTTCTCTTCTTGATCCCTGTGGGGAAGAGCAGGTGTACAGAGCTGGCTCCAGAGGCTGCCATCTGTCCATGAAACTGGTCCCTCTGCACATGGCGCCCAGCCCAGGGCCAGCGTCCAGCCGGGAGCAAGGAAAACCACGTGCTTGAAAGTGTGAGTCCAGGCGGGCGCAGGCTGCAGTGCACAGAGCGCGATTCTCTCATGCCTGCCTGCCTCCCTCTCTCCCTCCCTCTCTTCTTCTTCCTTCCTTCCTCCTTTCCTTCTTCCATTCCTTCACCCAGTATTGGGGACTGAACCCAGGGGGCATTCTACCTCCAAACTACACCCCCAGTTCTTTTTATTTTTATTTTATTTTTATTTATTTATTTATTTATTTATTTATTTATTTATTTATTTCTTTATTTTGCGGTACTGGGGATTGAACTCAGGGGCATTCTACCTCCGAGCTATACCCCCAGCCCTATTTTTTATTCTTTATTTTGAAACAGGATCTCCCTAAGTTGCGGAGGGCCTCACTAGGTAGCTGAGGCTGGCCTCGAACCTAGATCCTCCAGTCTCAGCCTCCTGAATGCTGGGATTACAAGCATGCGCCACCATGTCCAGCTTATTTTTTATTTTTTTATTTTTTGAAACAGGGTCTTGCTAGGAAGGTGGAAGTCTTGCAACATTGATGAACTGTCCTGGAACCTGCAATCCTCCTGTGTCAGCCCCCCCAGTCTCTCTCTCGTGCGCGCGCGTGCGTGCCTTTCTAACCAGATGAAAAGGTCACCACCTATCTGGGGCTTAGGGTGTTACAGATCTCATCTAACTTCACCAAGGACTTGGAGTGTGGGGAGGACACAAGAGCGTCTTGCAGGTCCTGGAGATTAGCTCGGGCAGCCGCTCTCCCTGGAGCCGTGTGGCTGGCAAGTACTATCCTGATGCAAAGCCAGCATCCCTGGGTGTTCCGTGCACAGTGGGTACCGTGCTGGGATGCCCTGCACAGGCATTTTCTTATTTTGTGGAGGAATGCAAAGGCCACCTGTGTCAAAGTCATGTCCCTCTTTCTGTGTGTATGTGTGTGTGGGGGGGTTACTGGGGATTGTACCCAGGGATATACTGCCTCTGAGCTACACCCCCAGCTCTATTTTATTTTTTATTTTGAAACAGGGTCTTAAAAGTTGTGAGCCTTGCTAAGTGGCTGAGGCTGGCTGCAAAGCTGTGATGCTCCTGTCTCAGCCTCCCAAGTACGGGGATTACAGGTGTGCACCGCCATGCCCAGCTATGACCTGGGCATTTTGATCCAGCTTGAGGCAGCTCCAAGTTCCTGAGGGGTCGGCAAGGCTGTCACCGGGCTGCGTGGCAGCTGGATGTCTCCCTCTGCCTATCCTGCCCTGCCCTCCTTCCCCAGGTACTGATCCCAGAATCTCCTTAACAGACACCCCACACGCTTAACTCCATCTCAGAGCCAGCTTCTCAGAACCCAACCTCTGGCTGAGACATTTACAGTGCTGGTGTTGCCCGGCATGGTGGTGCACGCTTGTAATCCCAGTACTGGGGAGGCTGAGACAGGAGGATCACAGGTTTGTGGCCAGCCTCAGCAATTTAGTGAGGCTGTCAGCAGCTTAGTGAGACCCTATTTCAAAATAAAATGATAAAATAGGGATGGAGGTGTAGCTCAGAGGTAGAATGTCCCTGGGCTCAATCCCCAGTACCACAAAAAATAAAGTGCTGATGTTTAGTCCCTTTGGTGAGTCAGAGACAGCGGTGTCAATGTTGTTTTTCTAAGACAGAGAGCAACTGATGGCCAGTCAGATGGACGCCACTCACCTGGGTCACTAGTTTGGGTCTCAGACAGAATGGGGAAGATCTTGCTTTGACCTTGCAGCTGTGTGACCTTGGGCAAGTCTCAGGTTGATGCTGTAAAAGGGCCAAGAGCTTTCATTTCCTATCCTCCTAGCTACTATTTGCTCTGCGGGGCTCATGAGCCAGAGGGCCCCCCGACCCTGGCTTCCTCATCTGTTTAACGGAGATGCATTCTGCGTGTGTTTGAAGGGTCTTTTGAGGGCCAGGAAGGCAGAAAGTGTGCTGAGCCTCAGCCCGGCCTGGACTGTGACGGTCCTCCGTGAGGGTTCGCCTTCTCGGACTCACCAGGACGGCTGGTCCCCCGAGTTGTCGTGCCACAGCCTGAGGCTCCGCAGTTCTCCCAGGGGGAACAGGGTAGAGAGCAGGAAGACGTCCACCCCTCCTCGCTCAAACACCGGGGCGTGGGGGTCCGACAGGTGGTGGGGCTCACTCTCTCCATCCAGGCCATACAGGGTGACCGTCACCTGAAATCCAGAGACCAGGAGTGGCCACCTCTACTTGGTAACTGAGTCCGGCTGGGCTTGTGTCATTGGAGGTGGCCAGAAACCAAGAAGAACCAAGAAGCCCGATTCTTCTTTCACCTTCCTCTCCTTCCATCTTCACCTGCCCGCGTCATCTTTGCTGTTGTATGCAGACTTGGGCTGACACTACCAGCTTTCGTGTCTTTGAGATGAATTAAACTAATAAAACCAAACTCTTCATATATCTATTCGTAAGGGCAGGAACTGGTTTCTTCCCTAACAATTATACTTTCAGTGCTTCTCAGAGTATCCGGCACTGAGACATGAACGAAGCAGAGCGCACTACTTTGAAAGTACATGGTCCCAGGGCCCACCCAAGAACTAAGAACATTGTGAATCAGGCCCAGGAGTCTGTTTTCCTCAAGCTATCTAGGTGGTGCTGATAGGCATGCCTGATTTTCTGAGTCAAAAACAGCATTGAGGTAGATACTGCCTATGCTCTGCCTGCATCCCTCAGCCTCACCAATGCAGCACTGCCTGCACCCACATCCAACTGCCGGTAGTGGTGGCTCTTACCCAGGGGCTTTCTTTGTGAGAACCAAAAGGGGCCAGAGAATTAATGGGCTCCTGCGTGCTGTTCTCAGGGTGGGATCTGGCGGATAAATACCCAAGTTCCCACCTCCTTTAGCTGGGATACCTCTGGGGCATGTGTTTCTGTTTTTGAGTCCCCTAATGGGATTAGACTCAGGTGTCCACAGAGGTGACCAGTTTGATCATGTACCTTTCACTGACTGCTTTACTTTCCCCTACTCCACTCCTGGTGTTTCCTGGACCCCATCTCAGAGAAATTACTTGCATCAAATCTTTGTTTCAGAGTCACTTCTACAGCAGGGTTTTTTCTCCTCCACTTTTGACACTGGGGACTGGGTGCCCCCAACTGTGCCAACTACCCCTTTGTACCTCTGTTCTGGGGGAACTCAAACTGAGACAGCATCGGGTTGAAATGTGACTGCCACCCTCCACACAGAGAAATGCCTGAGATTTGGAAGCTTTTCATTCCTTTCCTGTTGAGATTGACCCTTCAGTGTCAAATAGAAGTGAGATGGATATTTCATAGTATGTATGGAAGTGATTTCTAGTTCATTCAACCAATACTTACGAAGCACTTACCAAGACAACTGGTCTAGGACCCGAGCAAGGAATAAGAATTTTAAACTTACGAAAGAAAAAGTAAAATAAATGCACACAAATAAAATATGATTTTAAAAATAAAAAGAAATAAAGATATTAGCACTTGCTTTCCTGAAGCTTGATCTCAAAAAAATTTTTTTTTTTTTACACTACTGGGGATGGAACCCAGGGGCATTCTACCTCCAAGCTATACCCCCAGCACTATTTTTTATTCTTTATTTTGAAACAGGGTCTCACTAAGTTGCAGAGGCTGATCGCAAACCTACCATTCTCCTGTCTCAGCCTCCCAAGTACTGGGATTATAAGCATGCACCACCATACCTGGCTTGATCTCATTTTTTAAAACAATGCTATTTCCTCCAGAACCACATACACTGCAATCATAGCTCTTAAACTCAGTTTAACGAGGGACCCTTGGAGGCTGCTGTGGGGGGTGATGTGTTCTCATGAGGGAAACGACCCAGGCCGGACTTAACTTGGAGGGCCCAGACTTTACACAGACAGCTGTTGTGAACCCCACAGCAGAGCATGCAAGGGTTTGGGAAGCCATAACAGCTGAGGTATTTTCTCAAGGCCTCTGCTCTTCCCAGCCAGGTGTCTCTGCTTCACTTCTCAGCGTGATGCCAACTAATCAGTCCACCTAAAACGTGTAATTCAGCCAGTGTGGTGGCACATGCTTGTCATCCCAGTACCTGGGAGGCTGAGACAGGAGAATCACAGGTTCGCGGCCAACCTCAGCTACTTAGTGAGGCCCTCTGCAACTTAGTGAGACCTTGTTTCAAAATATAAGAATAAAATAGGGCTGGGAGTGTAGCTCAGAGGTAGAATGTTGTGAGTTTCAATCCCCAGTAATGAAAAAAAAAAAAGTGTAATTCAAGACTGACGGCTAGGTTTTCCTTTCTCCCTTCTCTAAGCTGTGCTTTTCCTATTTTTTTTCCCCTTGGTATATTTACAGATTGTCTGCTTCATCTGTGAGCAAACTTGGTTCAGGCAATGAATTAAATGAGTGATTCTTTGAAGGGAGAACAGAGCTGATCAGTAGGCACGTGACTAGACCCAGCTCTCTCTGATCCCTTCCTCCTCCTCCTCCTCTTCCTCCATCATCAACATCAGCAGCAGCAGCAGCACCAGCAGCCGCAGCATTACTTTGTGATACTGGGGGGTCGAAACCAGAGGCATTCTACCTCTGAGCTACAGCCCCAGCCCTATTTTTTAATTCTTTATTTTGAAACAGGGTCTCACTAAGTTGCTGAGGGTCTCACTAAGTAGCTGAGGCTGAGCATGAACCAGTGATCTTCCTGTCTCAGCCTCCCAAGTATTGGATTACAGGTGTGTATCACCATATCTTATTCTTTTAAATATAGGGGTTTAACCAGGCATGGTGGCACACAGCTGTAATCCCAGCACTTGGGAGGAAAACACTGGAGGACTGCAGGTTCGTGGCCAGCCTCAGCAACTTAGTGGCGCCCTCTGCAACTTAGTAAGACCCTGTTTCCAAATAAAAAATAAAATAGGGCTGGAGGTGGAGCTCAGAGGTGGAGCACCCCTGGGTTCAATCCTTAGTACCACAAAAAATTAATTAATATTGGGGCTTAAGGTAATATTTAATTTGACCCCCAAATTCTTTTCCCTAAAATACAAAAGCCCAAAGAGAAAACAGAAACAAAAGTCCATCAACACACATCCACCATGCTAAAGTCACTCCACAGTGGCAGAGCAAGCTCTTGGCTGGGTGGGACACGCAGATCCACAGACAGACATTGTGATATGAAGTACCCGTGAGGATGTGGCTGCCCCTCGCCGGTGCCCCGTGTAGACCGTCACCAGGTAGTGGTACTGGGCAAAGGGATCGTTGTCCTCCAGCATGGTGACCTTCACCTGGACAGAAGGATGGAGTTCAGAGGACCCTGCTTGGTGAGCTTACCCCTCACACACCAGCCAAGAACGGATGCAAGCAACATTCAGGAAAATAAAAGAGCAAAAGCAAAATTATGCATGCTATTCATCCAGTCTAGCAGGTGGGAACTGTCCTTTATCAGAACAGGGATTTAAAAGAAAAGCTATTGGCAGAGTGAAAAAGCGTAGGGTTGGAAATATGATCCTATGTGGTTGATTTGGAAATGAACTTGGCATTAAGCTGAGAACACCGAATGTCTAATCTGGTGATCCACACAGGCTCGGTTCACACCTAATTCCTCGTGACATAGGTAACCAGATTTGCTTCTGAGGGAATTTAAAAGGAATGAAATGGTAGGATGGCTTAGCAAAAAAAAAAAAAAAAAAAATCATGAGCTGGAGCCGATCTGTAGTGACCTCTGAGAGGCCCTGCCCAGGCGTCCCTCCAGCGGGATGCTTGTGCCCTGGTTGCTAGGCACTGTTGCTAAGGATGTAGAAGTCACCTCCACTGAGGTCATGCCTCCTGAGGCAGCCGGCATCCAGTGACCTATCTGAAGTTCCTGGGTGTGATTAAGACTTGAGCCTCTCACACAGCTTGGGACAACTCCAGAGCTCCCCAAAGGACTGGTTGGGCTGTCAGTGGCTGCCTCACAGCCTGACATCACCCTCTGTTTATCCTGCCTTCTCCCCAGGTGCTCATCTCAGGCACCCTGTAATAAACACCCCATCACCAGGTGTGGTGGCACACACCTGTAATTCCAGTACTTAGGAGGTTCACAGGTTCCAGGCTAGTCTCAGCAATTTAGTGAAACACTGCTTCAAAATAAAATAATAAAATAGGATGCGGGGGGGGGGGGGTTTCAAGGTCAGAGGTAGAATGCCCCTGGATTCAATCCCCAGTACAAATAAATAAATAAGCATTTCATATACTCAATTCCATCTCAGAGTCTGCTTTCTAGGAACTGGCCTGCAGCTAAGGAGCTTAAATATTAGTGTTTAATCCCTTAGGTGAATCAAAGACATTTGCATAAATGTTGAAACTGTTACTTTACTAAGTTTATCCTGTGCTACCATCTTGGGTGTTGTTGCTGGAGAGGAGGGTTATGGTTTAGACTTAGAATGTCCCCTAGACCTCACAGAGACACGGCAGCCACACTGGAGGTGGGGCTTGGTTGCTGGGGGGGGGGGGTCCCTGGGGTGTCACCTTGGGAATTACATATGGTCCCTCTTCCCCTGGCTTTCTCTTGCTTCTGGACCCCATGATGTGAGAGCAGATTCCTTGCCGTCTCCTCTCTGACTCCTGCCACCATGCTCCACAAATACAGCCTGATGCAGACTGAACCTCTGAAATCTCCAAAACTGGGAGCAAATCTTGTTTCCTCCAAATTGTGCAGTCGTGTGTTTGGGGATGATAGCGATGAAAATGCTCACTGAGACACAGAGTATTTCACAGCTCTACCTCAGTGCAACCCTCAACACTCATAAATATTTACTGGAGGCCACTGAGGTGTCTGCCAGGGTGCATATATTACAAAATTAATAACTTTGTTGTTTCAAACACCGCGTCGCACCATCTGTTGTTTGGTCTCGTTTCCATCCTCAGACCTGCCTTATGCTTAGGGAGATCTGGGTTTACATTCCAGCACCTGCTGCTGACTTTAGGCCAATTACTTGCCCTCTCGCTCCTTGGCTGCCTTCTCTGGAAAACAATAGGAATGCTATGCAAAGAGAAGGCACTAGGCCACCTTAGGGTGTCCAAACCCTGCACATTCCAAAGAAAGGATTGCCCATTGTCCAGAACCTGGGAGGTCACTTCCAAGCCCTTGGGAAATCCTGTGTGATAGGAGAGCTTTCGTGTACCCGGGGCTTGGGCCAGGCCAGAGAGCCTACGCTGACAGTGTGGTATAAGTATGCAGACGTCTTGGGCCACGCTGTATCAGTTTGGCCTCTGCTGGGGGAGGCTGGAGCTGGAGCAACTAAGGTGGGTCAGGTGGGTGCCCTCTGTCTCTCTGGCTGACTCCCAGTCAAACCCAGGACACTGAGGCTCAGGTGAGCATCCCAGATTGGCATTACTTCCCACACACAATCCCGCTCCATCCCTGGAAGAGTCAAGTCTCATCTGTGGATGCCCTTGGGAGGGAACAATCAGAATCTACCCTGCTGTCTCCTCTCTCTTGCTCACTAACCTGCATCCTTTCCCTGAAAGAAGCTGCTGCCACAAGTCCAGCTACTTTCCCGAGTTCTGCAATTCCTTCCAGCAAATCCTGGGACCCTCTACCCCCGCCCCCATCCCAGTACCTTTCTCACAGAGCCACCGTGAGCGCCAAATAGGAACAATAGCTGGCATGTCCCCAGTAGTAAATAGTAAGTAGTAAATATTCCCGATAATTTGATGAAAAGAGAAATTCTGTAGATGAGTGGCTGAGGGGCCCCTGGGAGTTTGCCCGGGATGACCCCAAGGCTTGAGGCCTGGACCAATAGCGGGCCTTGGAGAAGTCTAGCTAGGCTGGGTCCCCTGCAGCCCTGCAAGGGACTCCCCCTTGACCCTCCCCACCGTGCCCAGGGCCACACAGCCTCACCTTTGCCTGATCCTGGGCATCCTTTCTCCTCGCCCAAATCACCAGCAGCACGTAGACCACACACAGGCAGCCCACGGTGGTCACAACCACAGGGTTTTCCTCGAAAGTGGCAAACAGCTGCGCAGTGTGGTGGACGTCGACGGCGTTCGGCATCACCAGGAACGTACTTCCAAAGAAGGTGAGGTGGTCGCAGAGGCAGTGGGCCTGGGAAGGGGTGGTCCGTGGCCCCACCTGCAGCCCCCAAGAGACCACGGGTGGAACCACTCAGGAGCCTGTCCCTGGCTCCCCTGACCCCGAGAGAGAAAGATGTCCACCTCAGGGTAGACACTGGGCCACCAGCCTTTTGTAGCCACAGATTCAGCCGACTTTGGACTGAAAATGTTTATCTTTTTAAAGTGTCTGTACTGAACAGATACGGACTTTTCTTGTCATTATTTCATAAGCAATGGGGTACAGCAACTATTTTACATAGCATTTGCATTGTATTAGGGGTCCTGAGTGAAACAGAGATGATCTGAAGTACACAGGAGGGTGTGCCCGAGTTACATGCAAATGCTACACCTTTTCATATAAAGGATTTGAACCTCTGTGGGTTTCAGCATCGGTGGGAACTCTTGGAATTAATCTCCATCAGATGCTGGGGGACATTTGTATGGGGGTGTGGAATTAGGGAGACTGCTGGGACTCCAGCTTCGGGATTCCCTTGGGTTTTTTTAATTAAAAATTAATTTTGAAATTCAGAGATGTTGCTGCTGATGCCGCTGATGATTGGTATTGGTACTGGGAATTGAATCCAGGGACATTGTACCTCCAAGCTACACCACCAGCCCTTTTTAGTTTGAAACAGGGTCTCGCTAAGTTGCTGAGGATCTCACTAAATTGCTGAGGCTAGCCTCGAACCTGCGATCCTCCTGTCTTAGCCTCTCAAGTACTGGGATTTCAGGCTTGCGCCACCACGCCCGGCTCAGATGCTTAACAAGCATCTCCACAGCCATCGTCCTCGGTGTGCGGCTCTGAGCTTGCTGTCCGCCTGCCCTCCCTGTTTTAGAGACTCACTGCAGGTGAAGTTGGCGTCCCATCGTGCCCATACAAGAAGCAGCCATTATCACAAACTCGCCGTCCTCTGCCCACCCGATGCGTGTTTACAGGACAAGCATTTGTGGCCTGCGTGGGCTTTCTTTCATAAGCAATGCGGTACAGCAACTCTTTTACCTAGCACTTGCACTGTATTAGTGGAAGCACTTCCGGGTGACCGGCCCCAGGACTTGCCTGCTTTTCGAACTGCAAAGCCCGAAGCCCTGGGAATTCTCTCAGTCCCGAGCAAACTGGGACTGTTGGTCCGTCTCAAAAGCGCAAAGAAACAGTCTGGGGGACCACGGGAGGAAAGGGGAAGGACAGAGCCCACATTCTAAGCTGGTGTCTCAGCCCCAGGAAAGTGTGGCCAGCTGGAGCTCCGCGGGCAGTCCCTCGGGGCAGGCCGCACTGGCAGGCAAGGAAGAGATGGGGTGGGCCAGGGAAGATACCGCTGAGCTAGGCACTTCCGTCACCTCCTCCCTGGCCGGGGGCTGGGTCCCCAGGGGGGCCAGCTTGAAATCACACCCCAAGGCCATTTGGTGGGTAATAAGGGGGTGACCTCAGGAGAGCTAAGACTCTGATGGAGCGATGGAAAGGGAGGACGGGAGACAGAGATGTGAGAAACGCTACTCATGTAAGTACATGAAATTACAATTCTGGTCTCAAAGGCGTGTACGGGGGTGGGGGGGTGAGACTCGGAGGGAAGCACTCCAAGAGTTGTGTATGTTCCCACACTCTCTACCCAGTATGATGTATAATTACAGTGCACCAAATAAAGGTATTCGAAAATTTAAAAAAAGATGTATATCCGCCCCACACCCTAGCACTGCCTTTTCATTCCAGGGTCAGGACGGAGGGTGCAGAAAAGGCTGGCCTCTGGAAAGTTCTCTGCTTCCAGCACCTGCTGAGGAAGAATCTCCCACAGCCCAGTTAGGACCCAACAGGTAGCGCTTGGCATTTTTCTTAACAAACCAGGAAAGGCTCAAACCCACAGGCGGACACAGGGCCGACAGTTGGTTACAAATTTCAGGTGGGTCTTAGTTCTGTGTTGGCTAATCCTGGTCATCATTTGGACCCAGCTGCAGGGAGGGCAGGCAGGAAGACCTGGCCCACCTGGAAGGGGTGGCTGATGTCGGAGAAGACACCCAAGCAGGTGCCAGTGACGAGAACTTCGAGCTGTGCCCTGAGGCTGGTCTTGACTTATGGCCGACATCTTTGTCCTGCAGGGTTTTCACAAAGACCTTGAGGTCAGTGGCTTCCCCGGCTCTTTTTAGCATAAGAGTATTGGTGTGGGCGATGGTGGTGGCGGGGTGGGGAAAGGTTGTCTTTCGTTTGTTTGCACAGCCTGGTACATGCTAGACAAGTGTTCTACCACTGAGTCATACATTTCCAGCCCATAAGGGTCCCTTTGAGCATCAGAAATTAACCTGCAGATTATCTTGTGACAGTAGTTGCGTTTTTAGTATCTTTTGGGAAAATACATATTCAAGAACATAGGTTTTCAAAGCCCATGCCGTAATTCTGCCTTTACTGTCTGATAAGTCTCCAGAGAGGTGGGCTTTTCTTTAGCTAGTTAGAGAATGCAGTAGTGGTTTTTCCATTCAATCTTTTATTTTTATTTTTATTCTTTTTCATGGTACTGGGGATGGAACCCAGGAACATTAAACCATCAAATTACATGCTCAGTCCTATGTTATTCTGAGAAAGGGTCTAAGTTGCTGAGAGTCTTGCTGTGTTGCTGAGTCTGTCCTCAAACCTTTGATCCTCCTGTCTCATCCTCCCAAGTACTAGGACTACAGGCGTGTTCCACCGCACCCCTCTTATATCCAATCTTGACAATCTCATTTACTTATTTATGGCTCCTCAATGAACTCTAGGTAATGATCTCATATATCTATATCTGTATTGATCATGAGCATTAAGTACTATCAATAATGGATTAATTATAATTCTTGGTCCATATACCTGACCTCTGTATATGCCAGGTTATATATGTCTGCATTAGCAGGTACATATTTTTAGTAGCATAATAAGCATGTAAAAACTCACCACTCTACTCAAAACTTAGAAATTTCCCAATAATTTAGGTTTAGCAAAGTGGTCCCCCCCAATCCATTCCAGATGCCCTCCGATCTGCCATCTTGAGTCCTTGGTCTCTTCTTTTTCTCCTTCTCCTCCTTCTTCCTTTTTCTTTTTTGTGGTATTAGGAAATGAACCCAGGGGCATTCTACCCCTGAACTACACTCCCAGCCCTTTTAAAAAAATTTTTAGTTGGAAATGGGAGTCTCACTAGGTTGCTGAGAGCTTCACTAAATTGCTGAGACTGGCTTTGAACTGGTGATCCTCCTGTCTCAGCCTCCCAAGTACTGGAATGACAGGCGTGCTTCCCCACGACTGGCTTCATCAAATCTCTACAATGATCTGCACTCTCAGAAGGGGACGGGACAGTGACAATCCACAGAGGGCTCTGGTGGCCTCAAAGCTTATCTCCAAGACACTGTCAGTGGCCTCGGCTCCCTGGTGTGGGCAGAGCTGAGCTGAGCTGATCTGAGACGCGGATTTGATTGCAGTTAATAAAGCCAAGTGCCACCTGAGCTCAGCAGGGCTCACCGGGTGCTGGGAAGCCCTGTCACGTGCTGCTGTGGGCACGCTCTACACAAACAGACCTGGCTTGCAGTCCCAGCTCCGCCACGTACTAGGTGTGGGATGCGGGGCAAAGTTAGCCAAGTTCCCAGAGGTTTTGATTTATCATCTGCAGCATAAGAATAATGACTCCCTTGGAGATCCGAATACCAGGCATGGCTACGAGTTCATTTCCTAAGAAGTGGCACCCTGGCCTCCCCCAGCAACCCACAGTCAGCGGGACTTCCTGAATCGCTGTCCAGGGCTCCAAGGATCATTTGTTCCCAGGGTGAACAAAATACAGTGTTCTCCTCCCCTGGGGAGTCAGACCTCATTTAAATGAACTCATAGATAGCAGTAAGATGGTGGTGCTGCTCAGTGCTAGGGAGGAGGGTGCTTGCCCTGAGGTTTACCCCAGGAAGTCCAACCTCTTCATGTCCTGTTGTAATCAACAATGGGACCTAGTCAGGGTCAGGAACAATTTTCTCGGAGAATCTCAGCTTAGGCTAGGCACAGGGGCATGCTGGGCACAAGAAATGGCACGTGCAAAGGCTCTGTGGCCGGGGGCACAGGACAGTGCACCAGAGGCATTAAGAGGCAACCTCCCAGGACACCCTGTCCTCTTCTTAGCTTCCCTCTCCTTACCTGGCACCCGGAGCTGTCCCAGGTCTCCTGGACCTCATCCCAGAATACACAGTGGGACAGGAAAGTGCTGACACCAACAGTGAAGTTTCTGCTGGGCTCAGGCTCCAGGTCAGAGTCGGGAACCACGGTCAAATAGTAGATGCCTTCCCCGTAGGGCAGGTCCTCCGGGCCCAGGATCCACACGCTCAGCTCATCTGCAGGAAAGGAGGATGGTCAGCCCAAAGCTCCATCCAGACTGACCTCTCAGGAGAGGGGGACCGAGGTGATGTGGCACGGAAGCACACCCCGGAGGTCCCTCCGTTGTCCTAGAAGTGCCCTCGCTTCCTAGGAACAGTGCTCAAAGGGGCAGCCGGTGTTTGTGCAGAGCACAGCAGAGACCAGAGCTCCATAGGCTGATTCGACTCCCCATTGGCTGTGTGATCTCGGACCAGCTACTCTGTTCTTATTTGGAAAGTGAAGATTTCAATAGTCTCCTCCCCAGCGGTTGATAGTTGTTACGGTCACATGACTGCAGGGAGGTCGGTTCTGTGATTGCTTCAGGGCTTGTAGTATGTGTTCAACTAATGTTGACAAATAATAGTACTAATAACCCCAACAAAAACAAGCCATTGGAGGTAGCAGGTGGTTTTTCTTCTTAGCTTTCCTTCCCCATACCTTGTTTTTTTGGTGTGTGTGTATGTGTGTGTGTGTGTGTGTGTGTGTGTGTGTGTTACTAGGGATTGAACCCAGGGTCATTCTCCCTCCAAGCCACACCCCCAGTCCTGTTTTATCTTTTTATTTTGAAACAGGGTCTCACTAAGTTGCTAAGGGCTTCACTCAGTTGCTGAGGCTGGCCACAAACCTGCGATCCTCCTTTCTCAGCCTCCCAAGTACTTGCGATAAGCCTGTGCCGCCACGCCCAGCTGATCCTCAAGTTTGAAGATTTACTACCCCCCACCCCACCCCTGAAAACTACTCAAGAAATAGGCCCGGGACATATAGAGAAATAAACAGAAAAGAGCCGGGCGTGGTGACGCACACTTGTAATCCCAATACTTGGGAGGCTGAGACTAGAGGATCCGTGTTCGCAGCCAGCCTCAGTTCCTTAGTGAGGCCCTCTGCAACTTAGTGAGACCCTGTTTCAAAATAAAGGATAAAAAATAGTGCTTGGGGTGTAGCTCAGAGGTAGAATGGCCCTGGGTTCAATCCCTAGTATCTCAAAAAAAAATAAAAATAAAAAAGAGAATTAATAATATGTGTGTATATAAATATATCACCGTGAATCTCACTATCATGTGTAATTACAATGCACCAATAATAATTAATAAAAAAAGAAAAGAAAAGAAAAAAGAGAAAGAGGAACAGCCCAGGGGAGGGTCAGGGCTACCTGTGGCCGCCGCCGGTGGCAGGTGGGCTTGGGCGTCGTGGCTGGTCTCGTTGGGGCGGTAACCATAGCCCAGGCGGAGCGTGAGCGGGGCGCGGGGTCTCCAGTGTAGCTGGACCCCCAGAGCTGCGTCCCTCGCTGTCACGTTCACCCACAGGGCTTCGCCGCTGCTCAGGCGCCACACCGTCGGCTCACTGCGTCCTTCCGAAAGCCGGGGCAGCAGGATCTGCCAGCAGAAACCATCAAGACCAGGGTGTGCCCCGGAGGAAGCGTCAGCCAGGCAGCGGCGGGGCAGAGCTGTGCAGGGCAAGGCCGGGGCACTGACCTCCATGCTGTGTTAGCTCAGCTTATTAGTCTCCTATGACTTTATTTTTTTAATGGTCCTGGAGATTGAATCCAAAGGAATTCTACCTCCAAGCTACACCCCCAGTCCTACTTTTTAATTTTTATTTTGAAACAGGGTCTCGTTAGGTTGATGAGAGTTTCACTACTTACTGAGGCTGTCCTCAAACCTGTGATCCTCCTGTTTCAGCCTCCCAAATACTGGGATTACAGGCATGCGCCACCACACCTGGCTCTCCTACGGCTTCTACGGCCAATGACCACAAACTGGGTAGTGTAAACCAATACAGTTCTGGAGGCCAGAAGTCCAAAATCAGTTTCACTGGGCTAGAGTTGGCTGGGCCGGTTTCACCTGGAGGCTCCAGGGAAGAATCCTCTTCCTGTGTTTCTAGTTTCTTTTTTTTTCTTTCTTTCTTTTTTTTTACGGTACTGGGGATTGAACTCAGGGGCATTCTACCACCGAGCTACACCCCCAGCCCTATTTTTTTATTCTTTATTTTGAAACCGAGTCTCACTAAGTTGCGGAGTGCCTCACTAGGTAGCTGAGGCTGGCCGCGAACCCGGATCCTCCAGTCTCAGCCTCCCAAATGCTGGGATTACAAGCGTGCGCCACCACGCCCGGCTTGTTTCTAGTTTCTGAAGGCTGCCTGCATTTCTTGGCTCCTGGCCGCCCCCTCACGTCACTATAGCCTCTTGCTTCCTTCACTGGTCACTGACTCACCTGTTCCTATTGGGTAGTCCACACTGCCCTCTGCCTCCCTCTTAATAGCTCTTGTGATTCCATTGGGCCCAGCAGGTAATTCAGGAGACTCTCTTCTCTCAAGATTCTTAACATCCGCAAGTCCCTGGTAACTTATTTACGGGCTCCCTAGGTTGAGGATGTGGGCACCATTAAAAATTGTTATTAGGCCGGGCGTGGTGGCGCACGCTTGTAATTCCAGCATTTGGGAGGCTGAGACTGGAGGATCCGGGTTCGGGCTCAGCTACCTAGTGAAGCCCTCTGCAACTTAGTGAGACTCTGTTTCAAAATAAAGAATAAAAATAGGACTGGGGACGTAGCTCGGAGGTGGAATGTCCCTGAGTACAATCCCCAGTACCGCCAAAAAAAAAAAAAAAAAAATGTTATCAGATTAGTCACTGATGAGAAGATTGTAGATGGCTAGGGAAAAAAAGGAATTCTAAAGGAAATTCTAAAGGAATCTGAACTTGTACCAGGATGTTTCTGTTTTCGCTTCACTTTAAAGAAAATCTAACTGGACATTTTAGGGAATACATGATGGGAGTGATTTCTACAATGGAGATGATTACAATTCTGATCAATGGATTCAGGTGACCAGGAAAACTTCTTATCACACACCCAAGGATGTGTAACAAATGATCATGCATTTATAGTTTAAGTTAAGGTAGGTTAAGGATTATTTTGAGTAATTCCTCCTTTTTTTCTTTTTTGGTACAGGTGATTGAACCCAGAAGCATTCTATCTCTGAGCTATACTCCTAGCCCTTTTTAAAATTTAAAACAGGTTCTCGCTAAGTTGCTGAGGGTCTTACTATGTTGCTGAGATTGGCCTCAAACCTGCAATCCTCCCATCTCGGCCTCCGAGGTACTGGAATTATAGGAATACGCCACTACACCCAGCTAATAATTCCCTTCTTTAACCATCGTTTTCATAACCTGCCAACTTTTGGTCCCAAACAAGTTGAAAAGGAAGACAGCGTGCCATCTGGCTTCTGGTGACATCCCAACTTCTACCTCAATATTCTCTGACAGATTCTTTACTGGGATGAGCTGTCCACTCGAGCTGGTCAGACGGAGGCCGCCGACGGTTCCGCTGACGTCGAAGCGACCTTGGGCTGGGAAGGGGCTCTTCGGGAAGCTCATCATCTGAAACCAAGAGGGGGGGAAGCAGTGGCCAAGGCTCCCCAGCCTGTGTTCTGAGGGGCTGCCAGTGAGCAGGTCCTTAGGTGGACAGTGAGGTCCTAGGAGGGGGTGACAAGTAGCCCGAAGGGTGGCTGGGGGACCCCGCCTTCAGCGGCCTCTGGTTTTCAGGGCGTGTTTCTGTCCTTCAAAGCTGTGGCCTCAGAGGGCTGGCCTTGGAGAACCCAAACCAGACTTGCTTTGATTAAGCAATTAGTGGAATATAAAACCATCCAAGTCCTTTCTTCCCCAAAAGCCAATAGTCCAACCTCTAAATCTTCAGGCTTTGCTTCTGTGGCTGCAACTAACCATGGATCAAAACTATTCTAAAGAAAACTGCATCTGTACTGAACCTGTGCAGCTGTTTTTGTTTTGTTTTGTTTTTCTTATTTCCATTCTTCCTAAGTAATCCAGTCTAACAACAATTTACATAGCACTACATTGTATTGAGTAGTACAGGGAATCCTGAGGCGATTAAAATACGTGGGGGGAATGTAGGTAGGTTACATGCAAAGTCTCTGCCGTTTAAGATAAGTTCCTTGAGCATCCCCAGATTTGCTACGCAATCCCCATGGGCACCCAGGGACAATAGCAGACTTCTAAGAGGAAGATGTTGGTCTACTCTCCCTAGGCTCAGAGTCTGCAGTCAGCTGTGGCCCTGGGGATGGGAAAAGTCTTGGGATCACCAGTTCCTAGTTAAGGAACTAAGCCCAAAGGACGGTCTTTCCAATGACAAATGGGGCCACAGCTGCTGGAGAAATTTTGCAACCCGGGGTAAGAGGACAGATTGGTGTGTCCGGAGCTGCAGCTCTGGCAAGTCACGCAGCTTGTGTATAAAATGGGCACACTGCTGCTCGATAGTCATCAGGGCTGCCGTCAACATAAAAGAGCCCGGGCAAGCGGAGGCGCTCTGTCAGCTGTAAAGGGCTGTCCCGAGGAGGTATGGCTGCTGTTACCCTTATGTCCACAGGCTCCTGGCTGTCCTCTAGGCTGTAGAGGGAGGCCCCGGCAGGCAGAGTGAAGGTTGCAGAATCAGCAGCAGCAGCGACGTGCATGGGGGATCCTTGCCAGCGTCCAGGCTGGATCCTGGCCCCAGGGCGAGAACAAAGGGGGAAGAAAGTCGGTGTTAGAGAAAGATCCCCGCGCCTTCTGCACGACAGCGGCCTCGGCTTTACCACCAGAGCAGCCAGCTGTCCTCTGATGCCTTCAGAAGGTTCTGCGTGTCTGTACCAGTATCACCAAAGGCTGGTCCTTGGGTGGACCGGAGGCTCCAGGAGGACAGGGCCAGCTTCACCCCCCAGGCCCTAGAACAGTGTCCAGCACTTAACAGGTGCATGACAAATATTTTGTTGAATAAATAAATGAGCTTGGATGTAGCTATTTTCCCAGGTTTATCTCCACTCCTACCGTGATCATCTGTGTCTCGGGCTCCTCCTAGCTCTATCTTTTTTGGTGTTTGATCTTGTCCTGTTTGGTTAGACTGGGGACCTGGTTTCAAATCCTAGCTCTGACCTGGACGCTGCTTTGGGAAACTGGCCCTGGGGCCCAAGAGGGGCACTCAGGCGGAGCAAGGCCTGGAGTTTGGTGCAATGGAGGGTGGAGGTAGAGGAAAAGAAGCAGGAAGACACCCCAGCACTGGGTCAGTGCCAGGTGAGAGACCAGCCCTCCCCAGGGAGATGTGTCTTGAACCCAGGCAGGCTGGCCGGGCACACTGGGACACGGGCGGAGGCAGGCTGGTCCAATCTGTCTAGCCCCTTGCCTGTGTGGCTCTGATACAAGGCTCTCTCAGGGGTCACAGGTGGCTCGAAAGCTGGCCTTGGCACTTGATGCCTCCTGCCCTGTACAATGTCCACCACGGCAGGGGGACTTCTCTAGACAGAAGGCCCCCTCCCAAGTCTAAGTCCCACATTTCTCTTGGTGATGAACTGGCCCCGTCTCCTGGGGACCGTGGGTGTAACAGGAGCGAGGTTAGGGCGTGAGGTGTCTTGGGGACGGGCAGTGCTGCTGGTTACCTGTTTGTGTACACAGAGATAGAGGGGGTGGCCAGGGTGGCTGGAGGGCCCCCGGGCAGCGTCCCCAGCAGAAGAGCCGTCTGCACATGCTCCACGACCCCGAGCAGCTGCGACACCGTGGCCATCTGGAAAGGGAGCAGGGAATTCCGCTGTGGACCGCCGTCCTGTGGTTATTGTCATCGGGCCAGTGTAGGGCCACCAGCAAGGACCAGGAGAGGACAGCAGTGTCATGGAGAAAGGTGGTCGTGTAAGAACAGGCACTTAAGAAGATTCCAGACGCCCGACTTGACGGGGAGGCACAGAGAGGAGGCCGCTTGTTGGGAAGAAGAGTGGAGACTTACGGAGAACCATTTGGCTCCAGGGTCCATGCACCGAGCCGTCGTGCTGTGCGGCCCTCCGTGCTGCCAGCAACCGCACTGGGCCCAGGTCTTAGTCCAGGAAAGTGGAGAGCCGCAGGCAAGGCTGGTCCCTGTGGTCACCTGGCTGGGGCTCTGCTCTCCACCCCATCCAATCCCCACGTGACACGAATCCTGGAGGGAGGACCCTGAAGGGGCAGGATGCTTGCAGAGTGTGTGTGTGTATAAGTGTATATGAGTGAGTGTGTGTGAGTGTATTAGTGAGTGGGTGTAAGTGTGGATGAGTATGCACAGGCGATGTTGCCTGTGACCACAACCATATGTAAGAATCTGTAAGTGTGTGTTTGTGTTGCCATGTGTGAAGATGTGTGAGAGTAAATGTGTGTTTGTGTGAGTGTACACGATTGTGCGTGTGTGAGGGTATGATAGTATAAGTGGGTGCCTCTAAGTGTGTGTGTGTGTGTTTGTGTGTGTGTGGGTGTGCGTGTGTATTTGTGTCTGAGTGTGTTTGTAAGTGTGTGAGGAGGAGTACATGAGCATGGTTTGAGCATGTCTGGACGTGTGACCAGTGTGCGCGTGTGAACGTGTGTCCAAGGTCTTTGTGTCTATCCTTCCGTTCTTCCCGAGTAGGGAAGATGGTGCAGGAATGAAGGAGGGTGAAGTAGCTCTCCCCGAGCCGTCCTGGGAGGCTGCACCCTCTTGTCCTCAGGGGCTGGGAGTGGGCGCACGCACTGCCCTCTTGCTCTTATTCTGAGTGGCTGACTCTTACAAAAAATGTGCTGTGTTCTTGGCTAAATGAACTAGGACTTACCAAGCTCTGATCTCTCCAACTGGCGGCTGGTCTGGGATGAGGTAGGGGCCGACTACACCACACTGCCTCCCCGTGGTGCTGCTCTCTGGAGCCTTTCGGGATCCTTGAAAACACTCCCCCCCCCAATACCTTGGCTTTCTCATCTATACAGTGTGGGGACATGGCCTAGAAGGGCTGGTTTGAGCTGGCCAGGCCGGGGGGCTGAGCTCTGCGTCCGGCCGTGGACACCCACCTGGCTACTGTTGGCCTCTCTGGGCTCTTCTGGTCCATTGTTCAGGGAAGCTTCCAGTACGCTGCCCACAGCCCGCAGCAGGTCCCTGGTGGCTGCCTGGAGCCGCTGGTCCTCAGGACGGGCAGCGGCTCTCGCTGTCAACAGGGCTACGCTGGCATGTTGCAGAGCCCGGCCGGCCTCCCACTGGGTTAACCCAAAGAAAGAAAAGCAGTGTGAACCCCTGCCTGGGACAGCCATGCCCTGTGCCATTCCAGGGACAGAGGAGGGGCATAAACCAGGAAGAGCCAGCAAGGGCCGGTCACACAGCCACCAGTGTTCCTGACTTGCGAGGTTCCTCCAGGAAGTAGCCTGGGAAACCTCTGAGTCCTTCCCAGAGCGCCTCACACAACGGCCGGCACACAGTAGGTGTCAGTAACATTTGCTGATTGGGGGATGGATGAAGGAGGGAGGGAGGGATGGACAGGTGGATGGAGGATGGATGGATGGAGGGATGGATGGATGGATGGATGGATGATGTATGTATGGATGGAGGATGGATGGAGAGATGAATGGATGATGGATGGTCAGATAGATGGATGGATGGATAGGTGGATGGATGGATACATGAGTGGGTAGGTATGGGTGGGTGGGAAAATGTATGGATGGAAGATGAATGAATGGATAGACATAGCACTTACTTCAATTTTATAATTATATATGCATTTCATATTTAATGTCTAGCTGCCTCAATAGTCTGAAAGCACCCCAAGGGCAGAGGTCATGTGTGCGACTTGCTGCTGAACTCAATGAGTCCAGTACCTGGCACAAAGGCCTTCAGGAAGCGTCTGTTGAATGAATGAATGAACTAATGCATGCATAGATGCACAGAAGGAAGGAAGGATGCATACAGGTACATGGATACACGTATGCACATGAAACAGATGGGTGAACAAATGGGTGTGTACATGGGAAGTGTCAGTTCAATAGCGCCGTGGCTGCTGAGACCAAGAGCAGCCTGGCCGGCTTCAGCCTGGAGGACCTGAGGGGATGGCCCCTTCGGCGTGGGTAGAGCAGAGCCAGGGCGGGTCTGATGGCTTCCTTTTAACCCTCGGCTGCCATCCCCCTGGGAACATGACACTCTGACTTGACTCAAAACACCAAGAAGCAAATCCTGGAGCAAGGACTTGAGAGCAAATCATTTGTTTGGCTGGGATTCCAGGAAACACTGGCAGAGAAGTAGGGAGTGAGAGGGGGAAGGGTCAGAACCTAGGACAAGAGGGGAGACCGAGCCCATCCCCTGGGGCCAGGCCTGCCTCAGAGTCACTCACCAAGACAGGCAAGGTGGCTGGGGTTCCTGCACACCAGCCCACCAGCCACTGGGCTCTGCTTGGCTTCTCTGCCATGTGGGCAGGCAAGAAGGGTCTGGGGGCTCAGGGAAGACTACAAGGACAGGACCTGGCCGCTGGCATGCCCTGACGGGGGGTGGGGTGCGTCGGTAGCAGCACCTGGAACACACCTTGGTGCTCAAAGATGAATGCCATCCAGTCCCTCCCCGGAGCTGCTCCCCAGCACGTGGGAGGCAAGGGGTGTGCGCAGACAGGCTGCCCCACCCAGTGCTGGAGAGGCGCCTTCCCCTGCACCACCTGAGCAGGTGCCCCCTGGACCCATGCCCAGCTGAGTTGTTGCCCACCCCCTGCGGAGGCGTGCACGCCAACCCTGGCCTGGCTCAGCAGGTGGACACGTCTCACCTGGGCCAAGGGTGTGAGCTCCTTGCTGTGCTGGGTCACCTCTCTCAGCACCTCGGCCAGCCCCTGCGCCCTCTGCATGTCCTCCAGGCTGGTGGCCACCACGGACAGCGACCTCAGCACCTGCTCTCTGACCTGGAAATGGGGGACAAAGGCAGGGAGAGGAAATTCAATTCTAGAAGCTCCGTGGAGGCATTACAGGAAGATCTGGGGCCAGAGAAGTGAGCCGGCTCATCTGGGTTCTTCAAGTCCCCATAAACCTGCACCTGCCTCATAGGATGTGGGGTTGTGGCAGACAGGATAGCGTCCCCCATCCAAAGATGTCCAACCCTTCATCTTTGTAACCTGTGAACACTTCACCTTGCACGGCAAAAGCACATTGGCAAAGGCACTTTGGAGATGTGGCTGGGTGAGGATCTGGACACGGGGGATGATCCTGGGTTAGTGTGCAGAACTGGGGTCTTCACAGGAGTCTTATTTTATTTTATTTTATTTTATGTTTTGGTTCTGGGGATTGAACCCACAGACATTCTATCTCCAAGCTACACGTACCCCAATCCGATTTTATTTCTTATTTGGAAACAGGGTCTCACTAGGTTACTGAGAGTCTTGCTAAATTGCGGAAGCTGGCCTTGAACCTGTGATCCTCCTGTCTCCGCTTCCCAAGTACTGGGATTACAAGTGTGTGCTGGCATGCAGGAGTCTTTATAAGAGAATGAGATGCATGATGGAGGCAGAGGTGAGGGAGAGAAAGGAGGGATAGAGAGGGCTTTGAAGATGGAGCAAGGGGCCTCTAGAAGCTGTAAAAGACCAGGAAACAGATTCTCGCTGGAGGTTCCAGAGGTCACAGCCCTGCTTAGCATGCTTGACCCAGAGCCAAGTCGCTTTTCTCTGCTGGGCCTTGATTTTGTCATCTTTAATAGGAAGGGACTGGCATTCTGTTCTGTAAACTCCCTTCCACGTCCAGAGGCCTGTGACTCTGTGACCACAAGCAGAGAAGGCATTTTCTTCCCTTGATGTCGCTCACCCGAAGGACCCAAGCAGGAGGTGACATCAGCCATCAGAGACGCTAGAGGCCTCGCTGCTGGTCCATGAACCCGCCCTCACCCCAAGTGGCTGCATGCAGAGCCCGGGGGCCTGGGAAGGGTCTCAAAGGGGCCTCAAGCACCTTCTGCCTGGCATCCGTTCTCAGCAGTCCCCCGGAGCCCTGGCCCTGGTCCCCCTGGTTCAGCACGGAGGACACGGACTTGGCCAGCTGGAGACGCCGCTCGGGGTCACGCTCGCCTTGCAGGGTGGCAGCGATTCTCTCCACCACAGCAGTCGGGAGTGTCACGACCTCAGCAGGGGTGTCACCGAGTCCCACCTGACAGGGAAACCGGAAATGGGCTCAGTGGTCCTTGTTCAGGATCCTGGGGCCTGAAGTCGGGGTCTTCATGTGGGGAGCCAGAAGAGGCCCAGCACGGGGGCTCTCGGACACGTCCCCAGGCTGCAGGGTCGCTGACGGCCACCGAGAGCAACCTGGGGCTTGCTGTCACTTCACCATTAGCTGCCCTCTGCATCTTGTTCTTAGTTCCCTTCCCCCATCTCCACCTGGCTTCTGACCCTGGAACTTTTTTTGTTTGTTTGTTTGTTTTTTTTTTTTTTTTTTGCGGTACTGGGGATTGAACTCAGGGGCATTCTACCTCCGAGCTACACCCCCAGCCCTATTTTTTTTTTTTTATTCTTTATTTTGAAACCGAGTCTCACTAAGTTGCGGAGTGCCTCACTAGGTAGCTGAGGCTGGCTGCGAACCCGGATCCTCCGGTCTCAGCCTCCCGAATGCTGGGATTACAAGCGTGCGCCACCACGCCCGGCTTTTCTTGGTTTTTATTTATCTATTTATTTATTTTTGGTACTGGGGATTGAAGCCCAGGGGCATTCTATCTCCGAGCTACACCTGCAGCCCTTTTTATTTTTATTTATTTATTTATTTATTTATTTATTTATTTATTTATTTATTTATTGCGGTGCTGGGGATTGAACTTAGGGGCATTCTATCTCCAAGCTACACCCCCAGCCCTATTTTTTATTCTTTATTTTGAAACAGGGTCTCACTAAGTTGCAGAGTGCCTCACTAGGTAGCTGAGGCTGGCCACGAACCCAGATCCTCCAGTCTCAGCCTCCCAAATGCTGGGATTACAAGCGTGTGCCACCACACCCGGCTCCTTTTTATTTTTTATTTTGAAACAGTCTTGCTAGGTTGCTTAGAGTCTAAGTTGCTGAGGCTGTCCTTGAACCTGTGATCTTCCTGTCTCAGCCTCCCAAGCACTGGGATTACAGGTGTGCACTACCATGCCCTGCTTATTGGCTGATCTTGGTTCTCCTTCCTCTGAACTCTTTGATGGCGCTGGCCTAACTCATACCTGGGTCCTTCTGCTCTTGAGATCCTACCCCTATTCTGGCCACTAAGTCATAAGATCTACACAGGCAGAGACCGCTTCCGTGTGTCCAGGGCTGGATCCTGAGGGCCTGGCTCCTAATGGATGCTCTGTAAATATTGGTTAAAGGGGTGAGTGGGTTGATTCATCGGGCCATGTCCTCAGCTGCCTTCCACTCTGCCATCCTTGTGGCGACGTTCAGATGGACAGAGACATTTCCTTAGCAAAGAAACAGTGGCCTCCACCCCCACCCACCTTAACCGCTGCACGGGTCTCCTGTCTGTCCCCCGCCTGATTGGTGACAGAGATGACCACTGTCCGCATGAAGTCTTTGTTTTCTTTTCCAAGTGGTAGATACACAGATGGGAGGGCCGGCTCAGGGCCGCAGTGCAGGCAGGAACCTGGCAAAATGGAATTTGAACAATTAGGGGAGGGGGCATCTCTAATCAATCCCCAGGGAGGCTGCGACCTAAGAATTACAAGGACACAAATCTGCGACTTCTGAAGGTGTGTCAGGCACCCCGGGAGGGGACAGCCCTGTATACTGAGCCATTGACCTCTCTGAGTAACTGCAGATCACTGTAACTTTGGAATCATTTTTCTAAAATCCATTCAAAATTGCAGAAAAATATCCCCCATTTATACTTTTTTTTTTAACAATTCAAAGTGATAAACCAAATTACAAATAGAAGGAAAAAAGGAAAGAAAGAGAGCAAAGTAAGCAGGAAGAGGAAGAAGAACAATAAGAACTGGATTCTTAGCTCAAATCCCAGCCGACCTCCCTCAGTGGCACGTTCTTTACAAGGCCCGTCCCCAGCAGCTCTGTCTCAAATGCGCCCCTGTCATACACGTCTTCATTTACCAGTTGTCCCCACACTAGATCGTAATATCCTGAGGTCGAGAACTTCCTGCATTTCATTCACTGCTGAGTATCTAGCCCCTAGAACAGAGCCTGGCATTCGATGTGTATTTGCTGTAGAAACGAGTGAACCACCTTTCTCTCCTTAAATGGGTCCCACCGATCACGGCCACCGCTAATCGTGTATAGGGCGGCGACAGTTATGAACTTACCGACTCAGGACAAGACTCTTGATTTCCCAAGGTCACACCTCCTGCCTTCGTGCCCACCTCTAGGGGAAGCGGGGTTACTAACTAAGGGAAACACTCACTTGGAATTCCAGCAACTGTCCCGGCCTCTCACATGGCCAGGAAGATGCAGGGTGGAAATGCAATCTACTCAACTTTGCTTGGGATTTTTCCTTTTAGGCTCAGATGTGGTCATAAGTCCCGTGTTTTCATGACTCTGTGACAGGTAGCCCTTTAAACTATAATCCCTGGGGCCTCAGAAGAGCTTGCGTCCACGCTTACGCCTAGGTTGTGGTGTCTGATGTTAGCTATTGGGGAGCTTCCCAGCAAAACTGGTGGTGCCCAGGTTTGGAGGAAAGTTCCAATCCAACTAGAATGCTCGTAGAGCTCATGTGAGGGTCACAGAATGGATGGGATGTGGGGTCCCCTGTCTCTCCTCCTGGTACCCACTGCTGTCCTGGGGTGTGGGTTATTATGAGGTGGCAGCGCAGGGTCTTATGCAATGCAGATGGGGTCTTCGATGTTTGTTACCCGGAAATCTTTACAAAAATGTCCTTTCAGTCCAGCTTGTCCCGGGACATCATCCGTTCATTCCCTGCTACCCCTTGGAGCCAGTGACCTGGAGGTTCTAGAACCTTCTCCACCTTCCTGAGCTCCAGACTTTCCTTTCAGGGTCACACTCCTCCCAATGTGTGTTGGGACATGGTGTCCTGCTAGGGCCCCACATGGTCATACTTCTGGGCATCCTTGTCCATCTCACTCTTTTTTTCTTCCTCCCTCCCCCCCCCTTCTCTCTCTTTCTCTCTCCCTCCCTCCCTCCCTCCCTCCCTCTCTCTCTCTCTCTTGTGGTACCGGGGATTGAACCCAGGGACATTCTACCTCCAAGCTCCACCCCCAGCCCTATTTTTTATTCTATCTTTTGAAACAGGGTCTCACTAAGTTTCAGAGGGCCTCATTAAGTAGCTGAGGCTGACTGCAAACCTGCCATCCTGCGGTCTCAGCCTCCCAAGGACTGGGATGACAAGTGTGCGCCACCACGCCCGGTTCCCATCTCACCTTTTCTTTTTTTTTTTTTTTTTTTTTTTGCAGTACTGGGAGTTGAATTCAGGGGCATTCTACCTTCGAGCTATACCCCCAGCCCTATTTTTTTTAATTCTTTATTTTGAAACCGAGTCTCACTAAGTTGCGGAGTGCCTCACTAGGTAGCTGAGGCTGGCCGCGAACCTGGATCCTCCGGTCTCAGCCTCCCGAATGCTGGGATTACAAGCGTGCGCCACCACGCCCGGCTTTCCCATCTCACCTTTTCAATGCTATTCTTACACTAAGACAGAGGTCATTTTGGCCGCCGTGGTTGTGGCAGAGCCTCTGTGGGGACCTCCTCCTCAGGACTCTGTGCTGTGACAGCCAAATCTGTGCTCTGGGGATGGACGTCAAGCTCTAGGGGACCCCTCATCCTGCCACCCTCCCTCCCTCCCTCACAGCACACATTCTTTGCAGCTCCCAGAGAGCGATGGTCCCCCCTTCTTGGAGAGGACGAGCCGGGATGCTGAGGGAGGAGTAGCATCCTTGACCGGTACCTGATTCCAGACAGAAGCAATACTCCAGGTGACCGGGGGCCCGGGAGGCGGCACAGAGAACAGCGAAGCTCGTCAGCACGGTGCCCTCCTGGGGGACAATGGTGCAGGCGGGAACCTCGGGGGGAGGCAGAGTACTGATGACGTAGGTGTCCTCCCCATAGGCACGCCCGGTCCGCGCTGGGGAGTGAAGACAGACAGCGCTTAGGGGGCGGCGAGGGTCACGGGACGCCACTGCGCTTCACCGGCATCCAGGGAGTTTGTTCAACGAGAAGATTCCTGGGCCCCTCTCCAGGCCCCCAGCCTCAGACCTCTCTGGAGATTCGGGGTCAGGCCCCCAAGTATTCATTATCTAACAAGTCTCCCTGATGCAGGGGACCCTTTGAGAAACCGGGCAGAGAAGCCAGGTGTGGTGGCATATACCTGTAATTCAAGTATATGGGAGGTGGAGACAGGAGGATCGCAGGTTGGAGCCTCAGCAACTTAACAAGCCCCTCAGCAACTTAGTGAGGCCCTGTTTCAAAGTAAAATATTATAAAGGGTTTGGGGTGTAGCTAAGAGGAAGAATGCCTCTGGGTTTAATCTCAGTACAAAAAAAAAGAAGGAAAGAGAGAGAAAGAGGAGAGAGAGAGAAGGAGGAGGAGGAGAGGGAGAGGGAAAGGGAGAAAGAAAGAAAGAGAGAAGGAGGAAGGAAGGAAGGAAGGAAGGGAGGGAGGGAGGGAGGGAGGGAAAGAGAAAAAGAAACATGGCAGATATAAAGGAAGAGAATCAGACAGATCTGAGTTGAAATTCCAGTTCTGTCATTTACCATTCAAGTGACCCTTTTGAGGGTTAGTTTATCATCTGTAAAATGGGGCTAACAACAACAGTAATAATAATAATAATAATAATAATAATAATAATAATAATAATAATAATAAACTACTACTTCCTCATAGAGATTTCACAAGGAGGAACTGTATTCTGTATTAAGAAACAATGTCTGGCTCAAGGTCATTAAACAAAGAAGGGCCAGAGCCAGGATCCCCCCATGTTCCATCCCGGCCCCGCCCCGGCCCCCAGCACTGTGAAGCCTCCTGGCCAACCTGTAGCAACATTCTACATCACCTGCCATGGCCACTCAAATTTTCAAAAAAGACCATCTGCCCACAAGAGCCAGGCAGAGGAGATTTGTAATCAATTACAGCTCATGCCTTGGCCGGGTTGTGGGGGGGCTGGAGGCTCCGTGCAACCAGGACCCCCTGGTGTGGGTGATTTACTGGCCACTGCAGGAAATAGAAAGTCAAAGGAATTCCTCCCGCAAAGAACGACTGATGACCTGATTCTTTGCCTTTGAGACTCGGCATTTCCCACACTTGGGCTTATTTGAAATGAGAGGCTCTGAATTCTCCCGGCGGCACATGCAGGTTGCAGGATTCTAGAATGCTCTGCGGTGTCCTCTCACCCATCCTGTGTAACGACAGCCCCGAGGCAGGCACTTCTGTCATCCCCAGCTTACACGCAAGGAAACCGAGGCACAGTGACGTCGGCTCCCTTACCCAGAGTCTCCCAGGCAGAAAGCCACGAAACTACGCCCCTTGTTTTTGTGTCCTTGTCTATCTCGGGCCCCCGACGGGAGGTGGAAGGGCAGCTCCCCACCTGTGACTCGGATCTGGACAACCGGGCCCCAGGTCTGCAGGGAGCTGCTGTTCAGCTGGAGGGTGGAGGCATTGCTCTGGAGGAGGTTTAGAGAACGAGGCCAAAATCCTTGGAGTCCACAGGCGGCCGGGAGGGGGTCAGCCTGAAAGAGAGCCACACCCAGGGCCTCTGAGTCTGCAGTCAGGCTGCTGTGAGCCCCCAGCCCCTCCAGATTTCTCTCTGATTACTGGTCAACAGGCCTAGCTGCCTTCCCCGGAGGTCAGCCTGCATAGCCAGTCTCCGGCCTTTTGGGGCTGATTTGTCCCAGATCAGGGTCCCTGGAAGTGCAGCCTAAGAGGGGGATTTATGTTCAGGTCACTTATGGGGGCGAGCTCCCAGGGAAGCCAGCAGGGGAGAGAGGGAGGGAAGCAGAGCAGGGTAAAGAATAAAATGAAGAAAAGGAGTGATTTAAGACAGGTGCCATCATGGTATGTACCCACAATCCCAGCTACTTGGGAGGCTGAGACAGGAGGATGGCAAGTTTGAGGTCAGTGAGTGGCAACTTAACAAGACCCTGTCTCCCCCCCAAAAACTGAAACCAGCATTAAAAATTAAAAAGGTTCTGGGTGTGGTGGCACACGCCTGCAATGCCAGTACTTGAGAGGCTGAGGCAGGAGGATTGCGGGTTCCAAGCCAGCCTCAGCCACTTAGCCAGGCAAGCTCTTGGCAACTGAGCGAGACTCTGTTTCCAAATAAAACAATTAAAAAGAGGGCTTGGGGTGTAGCTCAGAGTTCTCATTGGGGGAATGCTCCTGAGTTCAATCCCTGGCACTACCAAAAAAAAAAAAAAAAAAAAAAAGCTGTGGTATAGTGCCCCTGGGTTCAATCCCCAGTACTGCAAAAACAAAAGCAAAACAAAACAAAAACCAAGCAAACAAACAAACAAAAAACAAAGGGTGTTTTCAGGGGATGTCTGGCAGCTCTGGAGCCTCGGGGGGGGGGGTGTAAAAATTGCCTTCCGTTAGCCGGGTGTGGTGGCGCACGCTTGTCATCCCTGCACTTGGGAGGCTAAGACAGGAGGATTCAGGTTCATGGCCAGCCTCGGCTACTTAGTGAGGCCCTCTGCAACTTAGGCCATTTCGAAATAAAGAATGAAAAATAGGGCGGGGAGTGTAGCTCGGAGGTAGAATACCCCTGAGTTCAATCTCCAGTACCGCAAAAAAAAAAAAAAAAAATGCCTTCCTTGGGCAAGAGGATGCACTGTGATTCCCCTTCACCTCCTCCACAACCTCCATCAACTTTTATTTTTATTTTTTTGTGGTAATGGGGATGGAACCCAGGGGCCTTTTACCTCCAAACTACACCCCCAGACATATTTTTTTTTTTTTTTTTTTTTTTTTTTTCAGAAACGGTCTCACTACGTTTCTGAGAGCCTCACTTAAGTTGCTGAGGGTAGCTTCGAACCTGTGATCCTCCTGTTTCAGCCTCCCAAGTACTGGCATTGCAAGCCTGCACCACCACGCCCGGCTTCTCCACCATCTGTCACCACCAGCAGCTGGGGAGGGTGGAGCAGCCTGGAAGGGAATCTTGGCAGGGGCACCTGGGTGCACACCTGCAGGTCCTCCCCATAGATTTTGCGCCGTTGTATCCACTTGCCCTCCTGAAAATCCCCTCTTCTGCCTCGGAGGCTCCTGCCCATCCCCCCTCACCCCCACCCCGGGTGGCTCCGGGTGGAGCTGATCCTCTTGCTCAGTACCCGCAAGCATTCCACACAGCTGTGGTCCATCACAGAGGGAGGCAAGGCGGTTTCTGTTTTGAGTGCTTGGCCGAGTGCTCACCTTCTCGGGTGAGGTGTCGTCTAAGTACCAGCTGAACGTGGCCACTGGGGCGGCGTCTCCCAGGGTCACCCTGAGCAGGACATCTTCGCTGGCATTCGCTGGCCGCCGGCAGTTCCTCTCACAGCTAGAAGGGAGACAGAGAAAGCTCCCTGGGCAGTGTGACCACCAGCCTGGTCCTTGAACGGTGGGAAGTGGGCTTTTTCCACCAGGACCCTGAGGTCAAATCCCATCCTGGCCTCCTAGGAACAGACACCTTGTACAGCTCCCTTAAGCCCTCTGAGCCTCAGTTTCCTCCCCGCAGGGTGAGGCGTTGAGAATCGACAACTTCTGTGATTCTTGTAGTTCTAGTCATAGTAAACAATGCTGTGGTTTTATAGCACACATGCCACATGTCAAGGACACCCATGGGCATTAGGGGCTCCCATGCTTACAGCAGCCCTCTAAGCGGCACCTCGGAACCCCCAGGCACACCAGGCTCATCCTCTGTGGCTCAAGTCCTCTGCGGCGGGTGACACGTGCAGCCGCGTGTCTGGCTCTGAACCCCGGGTTTTCTGTAATGTCCTACTCCCTCCCTAGAGGCCCTGAGAGGCCGCTTTGGCATCTGCTTCTGAGCCCGATTCATCCCCCATCCCACTCCACGCCTGGTCCTTTGGGTCTTAAAATTTTGCAAGCTCTCAAATCTTCCTGCTGCTCGCTTCATGTCTGTTCCGGTGCAAGTGTGCAGGGCACGCTGCGATGGACCCTCTGGAGCATCTTCCAGCTCCCTGTGGCCGTGCCCCCGGAGACCAACCTCCACAGACTGTGATGCCCCAGTGGCTCCTGTGGGGGCCCCGCCCGGGGGGAGGCACCGATAGAGGCTGGGAGGGGGCCAGGAGAGATGGGCGGGACATTTATTCACTGCTGTCCCTGCAGGGCTGCTGGTGGTGACCCCTGTGCCTCCTCCTGCCAGCACTGCTGTTGGGAGGTCCTTCTAGTGCTACAGCTCGTGGGTCACACGCCAGCCCCGCCTCTGCAGTCCTAGGAGCAACAGCTTCCCCTGGCTTGTTCCCTTCGCCCCGTCCCTGTAAATGGAGCCTCTGTCCATCCGTGGCCATTTCCTGATGGTGGGCCATCTGCTTCCTGCAGAGACTTGGCTTTGAGGCTGAGCTGCCATGAGCTCTTAGGCGATCTCTCTCCCCAAGGCCTCTCTTGCTCTCCTGCGCTGTCCTGCTCTGCTGGCAGATGTGATCATGTGCCCCCACCCCCTACTCTCCCTGCTCAGACTCTTGTGTGGCCTTCCCTATGGAACTCTCAGGAAAAAAAAGACCCAAATCTGATGTGACCTGCGAGGCCCTGCCTGAGCCGGGCCCTCCCACCCTGTGGATCCTTCTTGCCCCTTCTCTCTTCCGACCTCCAGACGAGGATCCGCTCCCTCTTTCCTTTTCTGCCCATTCTCTGTGTCTCCTTTGGCCCACTCTGTTGCTTTCCTTGCCCCCTTTTCCTGGCCACGTTAAATCCTCCTCCACATCCCTGCTGAGCCCCACACCCGGGGGGAAGCCTTCTCTGACCCCCAGCCAGGGAAGCTGTCACAGACGTGCGCTCTCTCCCCTTCATTCCTCGGGTCACATCCTTGCTGATCTGCTGGGGGCAACCCCTAAGAGAACACAGCCAGAGCCAGGCTGACCAGCCCTGCAAGCCCCGCCCCCATGTAGCGTAACGCCAGCCCCAGTTGGCTGGTGTCTGAATGACAGCTGTGGAGAGACACGCCCACCTGACTCGAGGCCGCAGGTCCCGCGGAGCAGACAGGTAGAGGCACCGCTCTGCCTCCTTCTCCACGTCCTGGCCCCTCAGGACTGTCAGGCGCAGGGTGACGGCAGAGTCCGGGGGTGGCAGGCAGGACGGAGGGACCAGCAGCTCCCTCTGGTCTGTGTGGAGTAGTTGCCTCTCAACACAGCCGTGCCACTGAGCCCAGCAACGCCCTGAGAGAGATGTACGAACCCTGTGAGCTACAGGAAGCGTGAACTTGGCACCCACCTTCTGGCTTTGAGTTTCTGTCTTATTATGTTGCACAGGCTGGTCTTCTCAAACTCCTGGGCTCAAGGGATGCTCTCGCCTTGTCTTCCCAAGTAGCTGGAACTGCAGGCGCACAACCCCAAACCTGGCTTGGGTTGAGATTTTTAGAAGAACAGAGTCAAAAGCTGGACATGGTGTTGCAATGCCTGTAATTCTAGTACTTGGGAGGCTGAGACAGGAGGATCACAGGTTTGAGGCCAGGCTCAGAAATTTAGCAAGGCCCTCAGCAATTTAGTGAGACCTGGTTTCAAATAAAAAGGGCTGGCGTTGTAGCTCAGGAGTAGAATGCCCTAGGGTTCAATTCCCAGTTCAAAAGGAGGAGGAGGAGGAGGAGGAGGAGGGAGTCTAGACTAACAATATCAACTTCAAACAGAAATTTTGATTAAAAATAAATGCAACTTGCAGGTTGTAGGAGAGGGGCTGCAGAAAGATGCTTTGGGAAACAACCTACACCCCACCCGGGTGCTGAGTGTTAGAAACGGTTTCTAGGGAAGCCATAAATAAAGCTCATAAAACCGGAAGTAGCTTGGCAAGACAGTCCCTAATGTGATCCTACCCCTCACCCTGACTTAAGGAAAGTTTGGGTTTATAGCTCTGCACAACTGGCTACTTTCCAAGACAGGCAGTAAATTTGAAACAAATATGAAACAAAGTTTAACATTCTGAAAGCAACTATGAGCTAAGATGGACAACCAAAACTAAGATGGTTGACTTCTAGAAGATTCCTGGTCAACTAAAGGTCAACTATGAGCTAAGATGGATGACCACAACTAAGATGGCTGACTTCTGGAAGATTCCTGGTCAACTAAAGGTCAACTGTGAGCTAAGATAGACGACCACAACTAAGATGGCTGACTTCTGGAAGATTCCTGGTCAACTAAAGGTCAACTGTGAGCTAAGACAGACGACCACAACTAAGATGGCTGACTTCTGGAAGATTCCTGGTCAACTAAAGTTCAACTATAAGCTAAGATGGATGACCACAACTAAGATGGCTGACTTTTAGAAAATTCAGGGAGTAGAGCATACAGATACATGTATCATTACAACAATGAATGCTCATGTTACATTTACAAAATGGAAGGAGTGCATTTCTATGTAATTTGCTGCTTCCACAGAAAAGATGGTTTTTACTTCTTACATGAACAAATTTGCAGGATGCACACAGCTGGTTTTGCACCGGAGACTTCCATTGATGATCAGGCAGGTCCAGGGCAGGAGAGGCACTGGGAGAATCTATGCCCCAGGAGAAGGCCCAGGGCAGCTCCTCACCCTTGGCGCAGTGGGCCTTCCACAAAGAGGAGGCTGTCTGCAGCTCTACCTTCCTGTGGGGCGCGTGGGCCGCTGCGGGAGTGCATCTCCTCCTGGGCTGCCGTCACTTCCTGCTTTATGTTGGCAGCTCTACCGACACCAACTCTATTGACCGACGCCAACTGTATTGACTGATGTCTATCTGCGGACACTTCGCTCCCCACCCCTCAACGTGCTCCCCATTCACAAGACATGCCCAGGGGCCAGGTTCCACTCAGTTGCCCAAACTCTGCACTTGTGTCCTCAATATTAAAAAAAAAAAAGAGAAGTAATATTCAGAAAAATGTCACAGCCATGCAACAACTAATATCAAATGCTGTGAACTTTTGCATGACTTTTTTTTAATTCCAGTTTTATGATTTTTTTATTCCAGTTTTAGAAATTTTGTTCTGAAAGCAATCACAGATGTAAACAAAGATTGAAGGAAAAAGATGTTCATGATAATGTTGTTTATATAAGCAAACAATTGGTCACAACCTAAGTACCCTAAAAGAGGAAACTGGCAAATAAAATGATCGTATGTCCACTTGGTCTGTTGTACAGCTATTATGAAAATCAAGATGGACAAAGACATCTGGGCATTGTGGTACATGGCTGTAATCCCAGTACTTGGGAGGCAGAGACAGGAGGATCACAGGTTTGAGGCCAGTCTCAGCAACATAACAAGACTCTCAACAACATAGGGAGACCCCATTTCAAACTAAAAAATAAAACAGACCTGGGGGTTTAGCTCAGAAGCAGAATGTCCTTGGTGCAAGCCCCAGTACCTCTCCCCCCATTTTTTTTTGACAAAAGACTCCATGCCATTTAAATATGCAAGATATGTTGTTCAAGAAAAAAAAAAAAACAGATTGCAAAAGTAATATGCACACTATAAATGACATTCATTTTCTTTCTTTCTTTCTTTCTTTTTCTTTTTTTGTACTGGGAATTGTACCCAGGGGCACCTCTGAACTACACCCCCAGCCTGATTTTATTTTTTATTTTGAAACAGGGTCTCACTAGGTTGATAAGAGTCTCACTACTTGCTGAAGCTGTCCTTGAACTTGTGATCCGCCTGTTTCAGCCTCCTAAGTACTGGGATTACAAGTGTGTTCCACCACGCCTGGCTTCATTTTACTTCTAAAAGAATATATGTGTAACTACAATAGATCCCTCTAAAAAGGAGGCCACCTCTTTCTACCAGCTGGTGCTACCATCTTGGTTTGTCAAAAAATGCCAGACTTTTACCCTTCTAGACTCTCCCCGGGATGTACCTGGGGTGGCTGGGATCTACCCAAGAGGGGAGGAGTATTTCATCAGCGACATAGTTTGGAATTGCCAGCACTTGGTGCCAATAAAAAAAGCAGACTGGCTTTTAGTGTTTTATTCTTGGTTTTAATTCTCTACATCATCCCCCCCATTGACTACATCCAGGGCCACCTCCCTTCCTTGGTTTGCCATGACACCCCCACTTCCCATTTGCCTAAAATTCACAGTCTCTGGCATGTACAAGTTACACAAACCGCCATGCATCAGTAATGTCGGTGTAAAGATGAAGGCAAAGAACAGCAACCTCCGGCCAGTCCTCATCGCTGCTTAGTGAGAGGGACAACCCCGAGAGCTGTCACGCCACCTACCGCACGACCAGCGGAAGTAGAAGTCCTTGTCGTCATGCGGCCAGCCCAGGGTGACTGTCGTGAACGGGTCCACGTACGTGCCGGGCTCAGCGTACACCACCACATCCCCTTTGACTCTCTGCAGAAGAAGTGGTCACTGGTGACACGCCATCCCCTCCCCCCAGTCAGCTGGGCCTCACTGCGGGTGCTACGACCTGCCCACCTCCACCCCCGGGGAATCCCTGCTAAGAGTAGCCACAGTGTGAGGCTTGGAATGGGGAAAGAGCCTGGTTGGTCCACCTGGCTGCTTCTCATGGGGTTCGTCACTCGGGATATTGGGGGAAGCAGCTTTATTCCAAGTGTGGGCCCACCATGCGTTCCACCAACTGCATAGACAGGGGCCCTCTCTGGACCAGGCCCTGCACTTTCTTCCTAGAGATACGGAACAAAGACCCAGCCCTCGTCCTGAAGTTAGGTAGGAAGAACAAGGCACCTAGACTGATAATTAAACCTCAGAGCAATAATTGGGCTCTGGTAGAGGAAATCTTGGGGATCATGAGAATGTGGAGGAGAGAGGTGGAAAGTTAAGAATGTGGGCCTCAGCTGCTATGGTGGCGCACACCTGTAATCCTGGTACTCGAGACAGGAGGATTGAAGGTTCGAAGCCAGCCTCAGCAACTTAGTGAGACCCTGTTTCAAAACTAAAAGATAAAAATGGGATTGGGGGTGCAACTCAGAGGGAGAATGCCCCTGAGTTCAATCCCCAGTAACACACACACACGAATGTAGACCTTGGGACCAGCCATTTCTCAGACCAGGCCTTTAGCCTGTGACCCCTCCGGACAGTTTCTAAGTCTCTGAGCACTGGTTTCTCAGAGGGCTTGGTAGCATCTGATTCCTGTGATTTGATCTACACAATCTGGCACAGAGAAGAGGTGCAGGGCTGTTACCTCTATAGACCGGACAGTGGAACCAGGGGACGTTCCCTGGAAGACAGGCCCCCAGAACAATCACAGAGGAGGAGGGAGGGCCGGCAGGGCAACAATGACGAGGAGCATGTGGGTGCTAGGAAGAGGGACTGGCAGGTACCGGAATGTTCTGGGTGTGAGTTCTGGTGGGACTTGTTCAACGGCTCAGGCTCCGGGGCCTCTTGCTTAACCTTAGAGGGCTTGGCCCGGAATTACATGAGGCTACTGCAAAACTCAACCTCCAGGAGCCTCCCAGGACCTGAAAACAAAACCCAGACTCTGCCTCGGTACCGGAGGCTCCATGTCCGTGGGCCTCTGTCCACCTCTGTAACCTCCTGCTTCCGGCCCCTCCCCCAGCCTCCAGCCTCAGGGCCTTCTCATCCCACCCACTCAGAAAGACCTTATTCAGCCTTCCAGCACGGCTGGCTTATCTTCAAGTCAGTTCTTGAGAAGCCTCTGAGGACATTTGCGAGGCTACCTTCCAATAGCTGCTGTCACTGCACTCTTGTTTCTTGTTAGACACTTAGCACAATCCTTAATTTCTTAATTTTTCTAATTTGTTTGTCTCATTTGATGAGTTTCGTGAAGGCAGGGATCCTATCTGTTTGTTTACCATTGCATCCCCACTGCCTGATACCAATCCTCGAGCACATAGATGTATAAGAGGTCTTTGTCGTTGAATAAATGCATACGCACACCATGTCAACAGCAAGGAGTTGAAGATTCATGCTTGCTATAACAACTAAAGAGCATGAGCTTGTTGACTAATATAAGCATTAAAAGCTATAAATTTCCCTCTGAGTACTGCTTTAGCCGCACCCCCACAAACTTGGATAGGTTGTATTACCATTATTGTTTAGTTAGAAATATGTTTATAAGTTTCCTTGTAGTTTTGTCATTGATCCATGAAATTTTTTTTATAGAAGTGTGCTGTTTAATTTCCAAAATGTCTAAGAGTGATATACATACCCTAGGTGACTTATTATTGATTTACAACATAATTCTGCTGTGGTTACAAAAGATGCTTTGTTTGATTTCAGTCTTTCTGGACCTCTTTGCAAATGGAAGAAGGCTTGGGGATTCCTAGTCCTCTGGCTCTAAGTACCAACAAACCAAAACTAAAACAGAGGGCTTGGACATCTTTTTTTGGGGAAGCTAAATTCTTTTAAAAGATACTCACATTCTTTCCTTCAGCATTCATTCCAGATGGTTCTTGGAGACTGGAAGGGGCTGTAAACACAGTGGGAATAGACATTAAGCTTTGTGGAAAACCCTGTAATATGTTGTCAAATAACAGAGTCAACTGAGCACAGTGGTGCACACCTGTATTCCCAGCTAGTTGGGAATCTGCGGCAGGAGAATTACTTGAGCCTGACAGTTCAAGTGGAGCTTGGGAAACATAGCAAGACTCATTCCCTACCACTTACCTCCCCCCCCCCCCAAAAAAAAACCAAAGGTAGAGTCAGAGGACCATGCTAAAGTTACCCCATGGGCATCAATCACCTTGTCTTTGGAAATGGTTTAGGGGAACATAGCAAACTCCTCCTAACTTCTTCTAATGGGAAACAAGAAGGCTCTGAATTTAAAGCCACTCAGATTGAATTTTCTGTTACTTGCCTCCTTAAACACCGTAACTAATGTAACTCTCCTGTTTCAGAATCCATGTTAGTCATTGAATGTTCTACTGTCCAGTTGTCCCTCAGTATCCATGGGGGATTGTTTCCAAGAACACCCATGAATCTGAGGATGCTCAAGTCCCTTAGATAAAATGGTGTAGTATTTTGCATGTAACATATACACATGATCTCATATACTTTTTTTCTTCAGTGCTGGGGATCAACCATGCCTTGCACACACTAGACAATTGCTTTACCACTGAGTTACACCCCCAGCTCATCTCTAGGTTATTTATAGATTACTCTAGATAACTTAACTTACTTTTTTGGACTAGAGATTGAACCCAAAGACATCCTACCTTTGAGCTACACCCCTCAGCCCTAATTTATTTTTTTGTTTTGTTTTGAAACAGGGTCTAGTATAGATTGCCGAAAGTGTTCCTAAGTTGCTGAGGCTAGTCTTGAACCTGTGATCCTCCTGTACCAGTCTCCCAATTACTGGAATGATAGGTGTGCACCACCACGACCAGCCCTCCAGATTACTTATGAAACCTAAAATAATAGAAATACTATGTTAATAGTTGGTGTACTGTATTGTTCTGGAAATGATGACAAAAGAAAATCTGCTCATGTTCAGGACAGACACTTTTTTTCCTGATATTTTGGGTCATTGAATCTCTACAGCAACCAGTGAAGTCTGAATATCTGTAGAACAAGACGTGTGCAGAGCACTGTTTGAAGCACCCCTCACTAGATCCCAGGCAAGCGCAGTGCCCTGGACGCCTGGTAGCAGGTGTCATCCACCTTTGCAGAAACACCTTGCCTGTGACAGTGATGTTTCCGATGTCCAAGCTCAAGCTTGAGAAGGCATTCGTCACCAGCACGGAGACCAGAAAGGTTCCTGCAAAGCAAGGGACAAAGGCTTCAGTGTCACCGTCACAGTTCTTAACCGTTTGGCGCTGAGACAGCTCTGCCACCATATGCTTGTCCAGTGCATTCAGACGGCAGCAACTGGATCTTTCGCCCTCGGAGCATTTAACAAGCCCCTGCTGCATGCCGGGCACTGGGCAGGGCTTTGGGGACAGAGATGAAGAAGCATGTCCCCATTCTCAGGCACCGTGCTCAAATAGTGGATGTGTAGTAGAGTAAGTGTCAAGTCGGGGCTGGGATTGGCGTAGGGGTGTTGTGGGCATGGGGTGGGGCTGCTTCACGGGATGGAGCTGGGGCTGGAGTTTCATTTCCTTCCTGCAGAGGGAAGGACATGATAGGATGGTAGCAAGGGTGAAGAGAGTGGAGAAGAAGGAGTTTCACAAGGTTGATTTGGAGAGGACCACTAATACAGGTGTCTCCCAGCCCTTCTCCCCTCCTGGGGGAATGCATGGGGTGGGGGGATGCCTTCCCCTTCCAGCCCAGAGAGGTCCTCGGGGAAGCTCTGAGTGAGCTCTGAGTTGGGGAATCCCATGGACTCGTCCCTTACTCATGTCCTTGAGGAAGTGATCTCTGATGGCCACAGGGCACAGCGGAGGGGGAGAGGGAGAGAAGGAGGCAGCAGAAGGCTGCATTTCTGCATCTGGGAAGTACATGCAGTTGGCTGGAAGGGGGTCAAGAATGGGTAAGAATTTTCTTTTCTTTTTTTTTTTTTTTTTCAGTACTAGGGATGGAACCAAGGGGCATTCTATCTCTGAACTACACCCCCAGTCCTATTTTTTTATTTATTTATTTTTTCAGTACTAGGGATTGAACCCAGAGGCATTCTACCTCCAAGCTACACCCCCAGCCCTATTTTTTATTCTTTATTTTGAAATAGGGCCTCACTAAGTTGCACAGGGTCTCACTAAGTAGCTGAGGCTGGCCATGAACATGAGATCCTCCTGTCTCAGCCTCCCAAGTACTGGGTTTACAAGCGTGCGCCACCACGCCCGGTTCCTATTTTATTTTTATTTTGAAACAGGGGGATTTTGTCAATCAGCAAGGGATAAACATCCTCTGCTGGGTAGCTGTTGTAGGATGGGTGGGAGACAGAACAAGCTGGCGTGTGGATTACTGCCTCTGCACTGTCTGTACTTTCTAGCTTCAATAACTCTGGATTCTTCCTGTTCCACGCTGAGCCCAAGTTCCAGTGGCTTTCTTCTCAAATCTATGGACCCTGCTGCAGTCTCTTTTGTCAGGTTCCTGGCCGAGGGCCTGGGGACGCCGCACCTGCCCACTGTTACCCTCTTCCTGATACACCTCTGAAGTTCAGGGAGTCGAGGGCCAGGGCCTGGATGGGCTGGAGACGCTCGAGACTTCCCTGCCTGCCGATCTCATCACGGTGCCCAGGGGGCGCTCAGTTCCTTTCAGATGGAATGCCAGTGGGTGCTGGCCGTTCTATCCCCAGCCCTCTGTCTCTCATCTCTCTCTTCCCCCAGGGCACAGGCTACAGTTTCTCAGACCATATTCTCCTCTAGAAATGTTGGAAGAAATCTGAATGCACCTGCTCACTCAGTGATCCTCAAAGGGGGTGGTTCTGTCTGGAAATGTTTTTGGCTGTCCTGATTTGGGACGCTGGTACCACTGGCATCTAGTGGGTAGAAGCCAGGGCTACTGCTCAATATCCTACAGTGCGCAGGGCACAGACCCTGGCTATGACAAGGAGTTGTCCAGCCCCAGATGGCAGCAGAGGCAAAGTCGAGGGTCCCTGCAGCTGTAAGCTCTATGAGGGCAGGTAATATACATCTCTTTGTGTGTTTGTGATCCAAGCAGGACCACCACGTGAGCCATATTTGTACCCAGGGCACTGAGCACCAAGTCAGGAAGGGAAGAGGAAGGAGGTTTGGAAGGATAGCCATCAACCCCAAGCACCTTCAACAGGAACCGCCACATGGTAAATCCCAGATGGCTCCCACAAACTCTCTTCTTCTTGGGAGAAGTTGGCATTGAGTCTGACCACCTCAAAGGTCAGCTTCTCTGGGATGCCATGAGCCACCGAGATGTTGATCAGTAGGTCCTGTCCGAGCTCCACAAGGTCGGGAGCCCAGGAGGCCTGCAGCCCCGACAGCGGCTCCATGAAGTGAACCGAGATGTTCCTAGAGGGCGCCGAGGTGGTGGTGCTGCTGGCGGCTCGGATCTCCAGGCGGTGCAGCCCAGGGCCCAGCAGTTCCTGCGTCTCTCTATCCAGGGTCAGATTGTAGGGTAGCGAGCCCCCCTGGGTGGTCGACTCAGTCAGAGTTATGTCACCCGAAAGCACAGTGTAAGTCACCAGTGTTCCTAGACGGGGAAAGAAAAAGGCTAAGGATGTTGGTAACACTGTGATAGTTCAGACTCAAGTTCTAATGTCAGAATCTGGACACAGACATGGGTATGGATAGAAAAATAAAGAAATATGTAAGGACATGCGCCTCCCCAATTGTTAGGGATGATTCTCTCTGAGCATTGGGTTAATGAGAGAGAGGGAGGGAGAGCGAGAGAGAGAGAGAGAGAGAGAGAGAGAGTGAGTTACTGGGGATTGAACCCATGAGTGTTCTCCTTCTTAGCTATACCCCCAGCCCTTTTTTATTTTTTATTTTGAAACAGGGTCTCACTATGTGAGCCTTAACAAGGCTGAGGGACTTGTTAAGTTACTGAGGCTGGCGGTGATTCTCCTGTCTCAGTCTCCCCAAGTACTAGGATTACAGGCATGGAGCACCACGCCTAGCTGAGTTTTTTTTTTTTTTTTTTTTTTTTTTTTTTCCGGTGGGAAGGGGGGTTCTCTGTGTTCATTTATATATCCTAATTTAGCTTATACTATGCATATATTATTCTTGAAACTAGAAGTTTGTAGCAAGCCATTAGAACATTTCACGAATAGGGACATTCTTGGGGAGGGGAAGTCAGAGAGGCAGCATCTCTTGAGGGCTGGGCTGACTCTTTTTTTTTTTTTGCAGTACTAGGGATTGAACTCAGGGGCGTTCTACCTCCGAGCTATACCCCCAGCCCTATTTTTTATTCTTTATTTTGAAACTGGGTCTCACTAAGTTGCGGAGTGCCTCACTAGGTAGCTGAGGCTGGCCGCGAACCCAGATCCTCTGGTCTCAGCCTCCCGAATGCTGGGATTACAAGCGTGTGCCACCACGCCCAGCTTGGGCTGACTCTTAAGCATGAGAATGAGGCTGAGTCTTGTTTTCAGTGGGGCCAGGTAGAGGCGTTTTCTTCCCCCTCCTCTAGCAGTGACCTCAGACCTGCCAACACAAGTGCTCAGCCGGTTCTACTCAAGGCGGGGCGGGGGGGGGGGGGGGCTCCCTTGCAATTTGCAAATGGTTGTCTTCACACTAAACATTGTGGTTGAATTTTAAAATCTGACTTATGGCCGGGCGTGGTGGCGCATGCTTGTAATCCCAGTACTTGGGAAGCCGAGACAGGAGGATCGAGGGTTCGAGGCCAGCCTCAGCTACTTGGTGAGGCCCTCCCCAAGTTAGTGAGAGCCTGTTTCAAAATAAAGAATACAAAATAGGGCTGGGGGTGTAGCTTGGAGGTAGAATGCCCTTGTGTTCAATCCCTAGTACTGCAAAAAAAAAAAAAAAATATATATATATATATATATATATATATATATATATTTATGATTTATGCCAACAAATTAGAATTCTTTCCAATAGAAACCAAGAGAGTGCATTTCTTCTTTGGATGATAATGAAGAAGGAGGAGGAGGAGGAGGAGGAGAAAATATGAGTCTCATGAGAGCAGCACCCCTAAACTCCACTTTCCCTGGGGCCTCCCTGTACCTAGCAAAGAGTTGGCACTCGATTAAGATTGTAGACTGAATAAATAAATGAAAGGTTATTTTAAGTTTCCCACGTGTCAGCCATTTTCAGCTAACAGCACAACAGAGGAACAGAAAGGAATCCCATGAGCACTGGGTCCAAGCCCACATGACACCACTCAGCTACAGCTGGAGTGAGGCTCCAGGCGGTGCACCAGGTCAAACTGAGTCATGTTCTCCTCTCCACAGCTCTGTGCCACGCCATTTACATCAACACGCCTTGGTACAGATCTCAAGCTGGACCTGTGCCTCATTGAAAGATGCTGCCCTGGATAAGGATGGGTCTTAGCCCAGAGGGTCTCTACCAAGAGAAAGGACAATTTTAAAATAGCAGCTGAAACCCTGTGAGCACCAACCAATTAGAATGGATGCTCCGAGGAATCAGAATGGACAGTGTAGCTAATCAGAATGGATTGCTTGACCAATGAGAATGGACAGTGTGGCCAATCAGAATGAATTCCGTAACAAATTAGAACGGGCACCACGACCAATCAGAATGAACGCTGTGACTAGCTAGAAATATTGCTGTGACCAATCAAAAAGGGATGCCATGAATCTCTTCTCAATCAGAATGGACACCCTGACCAATCAAAACAGACGTGATGACCAAGCAGAATGGCCTCTGTGACCAATTAGAAGCAACACCGTGGCCAATCAGAATGGCCCCTAGCCATAACAGCTGACACGGCTATACCAGTGTGCGCAGCTGAGTATCAGCCCTGGCAGGGGCAGCAGGGCTTGAGCTGCTGGGTGTACAGAGATGGGCTCAGGCCCAGCTGGTGCCCCCCAAGTCCCACCTCGCCCATTCAAATTCCCCAACAGGAAGTGGCTTGGACGTTCAGTTCTGGAGACGGGACTCTGGGTAAGCTAGAGGGCTTGGGGATATTGGGAGTTCCCACTGCTTCTAACTTTGTGACTTTAGGCAAATTTCTGGACCTTTCTGAGTCGCCATTTCTTCGCCTATAAAATGGAAGTCACCAGTATGTACTTAGCAAGCTAGCATGGTAAAGAATCTGGAACAATGAGTGGCACACATAGCTGCTAGATAAATGAATAAATGGTAGCTAAAAACGTCATAAGTGATCGCTGTTATTATTTATTAATGCCGGGGGGTTGCCTGGTTAGACTTGGAGGAAACCAAGGATGCTGCCGTTCACCTTGACCTGCCCCGCCCTGCAGACTTACCTCCATCCAGCGTCACCTGAATCCACAGAGGATCCCCAAAGAGAGCCCGGCAGAGAGGGCTGCCTCCCGGCCTGGAGAGGCCGGCGCACCCAGTGACCCTGAGCCTCTGCGCCTTGTCTCGCACTGTCACTTGCTCCTGAGCCGTCACATGCCACTCGCTGGTTGTGCATTCGGCAAACACGGCGAACTCCCCGGGAGATGTGAACTGGTGGGTCACGTTGCTGGACAAACTGTCGGCCATGGGGGGAAATGACATTAGTGTTGGGGACACACAAACACACACATTCGCACACGCACTCACACCTTCATGGCTCTGCAAGGTTGAAAAGGTGAAGGGAAAAGAGGTTGCGTGCTCAGGCTAGGCGCTGAGCTTGGGGAAGGCTACACCATGTCCAGGAGCTGGTGGCAGGGACACAGACAGCCTTACAGGCCAGGGAGGCAAGTATCACCTGCGAGTTCCTCTTCTGTCATTTTCTCCCTCTGGGGCTCACACAACCCCTACCCCATCGTCCATCTTCCTTCCTGCTTCATTTGTGAAATACCACGACCCAGACGACCTTACTGCCCTTACTTTCCCCATCTGTAAAGTGGGGTTCCGTCCTAAACATATCAAAGCTAGGAGCATGTTTTACTTCTCATTTTCTCCAAGGGACTAATTAAAAAACAACCCCAGTGTCCATCAACAGAGACCAGCGGATTACAAAATTGTGGGCTAAACATACACACAATGGAATTCTACTCAGCAATAGAGAAGAACAAAATTATGTCATTTGCAGGAAAACGGGTGGACCTGGGGGACATTATGTGAAGTGAGATGGGCCAGTCACAGAAAGGGAAGGGTCCTGTGTCTTCTCTCATACGCAGAAAGTAGGGAGTAATTGGGATTACAGAGGGGCTTCAGATAATGGAGGAGAAACTGCAGTGGAGCCAGGGAGGTGGTCTAGGGGAAGGAGGGAGAAGAGGGAGGATCAATGAAGGAATCACTTCCACGGACATTGTGTACATACGTGAGAATACCAATGCCAATCTCAGTACTCTGTAAGGAGAAAAGGAGGGAGGGGGAGGGAGCGGGGGAAAGCCGGCCAAGTGCTATGTGTGTGTGTGTCACTATCACTATAAACTACATTATGACGTGAGACTATAATGCACCAGTAAAAGTATTTAAAAAATAACCTCTAACAGGGCCCACAAAGATCCACAGACCTTTGCCTGCGGACCTGCATCCCTCTTCTCCTGCCACACTGGTCAGCCGTCCTTAACCAGTGGACTGTCAGACTCCCTCATGACAGCTGTGGTGTCCTGCTTCTCCTAGGTAACACGCATGCCTTTCGTGTCTGCTGACCCTGTGTCACTCTCTGCTGGTAGGCTGGCAGTGTAGACCATGTCTGTCTAGTTCTCTGTTACACACTCAGTTGTTCCCACGGGGCACTGGCACCCCACAGGACCCCCCACCCATACCAGAATCCACAGAGGCTCAAGTCCTTCCATAAGACAGCATAGTGTTTGCCTCTTATCCTCCTGTTTACTTTAAATCGTCTTCAAGTTACTTAAAATATCCATCATGGTATAAATGCTATGTAAGTGGTTGTTATACTGTATTTTTAGATCTGTATTGTGTGTGTGTGTGTGTGTGTGTGTGTGTGTGTGTGTGTGTGTGTGTGTGTATTACTGGAGACTGAATCCAGGGGTGCTCTACCTCTGAGCTACACCTCCAGTCCTCTTTTATTTCTTATTTGGAAACAGGGTCTCCCTAGGTTGATGAGAGTCTCACTACTTGCTGAGGCTGTTCTTTAATCTGTCTCAACCTCCCAAGTACTGGGATTACAGGCATGCGCCACCACACCTGGCTTGAGCTGTTGTTGTTTGTTTGGGTGTTTTTTTTTTTTTTTAAATGCACTTTTCTGTTCATATGTTGTATCTCAATAGAAAACTTTAAAAATTAGTTCAGTGCTGTCACTCAATGATTTGTACCCAGTGCCATGATATTTGCCTTTAATAGATGAAACTTTTCTTTGGGAAGAAAGTGGAGAAGAAAACTCACATTTCTGGCCTTTGCTCATAATATCCATCTGTCAAGAACACCATATCCTGGGTCATTTTGTTATGTCACCGATAAGTAGCCAATCAAGCTGATAGATGAAGAAGCCGTCTGACCAAGTTGGGCAGTGGGGTAGAGGGTAGGAATCTGGAAATCATATGTCCTAGGGAACCCAATGGTGTCCTCAATTAGCCTACTATCTTGCCTAAGCTCTCTGAGCCTCAATTCCCTGGTCCATGAAATGCAGATAGAACCAGTCCTAGCTGAGTTATTATTAGGTTTTAAGAAGACAACAGCTGAGAAAGTATTTGCTATCTAATAAACTCAAATATTGTAGCTTTTTATATAATAGGATGGTATTGGGTGCCACTTAGCCTTTAAATAAAATTATATACTTTTATGTGATATTAATAAAATAATAAGAATTGCCTTTTTTTTTTTTTTGCGGTACTGGGGATTGAACTCAGGGGCAGTCTACCTCCGAGTTATACCCCCAGCCCTATTTTTTATTCTTTATTTTGAAATAGGGTCTCACTAAGTTGTGGAGTGCCTCACTAGATAGCTGAGGCTGGCCGCGAACCTGGATCCTCAGGTCTCAGCCTCCCAAATGCTGGGATTACGAGTGTGCGCCACCACGCCCAGCTAAGAATTGCCCGTTTTAAAGAATCAAATCTGCCCGTTGTTTTCTTCTTGGTAGTCTCAAATATGCCTTAAAATTATCCAGTGAGTATTAGCAACCCTATCAATAATATTAACAATATAGGTCATGCAATTCCCCAGGCCTAAAAAGTCTTCTTTTCTCCTCTGTAGTGGATGCTGTGGTGTGTTGCCCAAACTATCCTCCAAGACTAAAGCATGCATTCCTGCAGCTACCATAGTTGAATTCAGCCCCAAGTATCCCTTTAGTCAAAGGAAGATGCCTCACCCAAAGGTAATATTGCCTCCCTGGGACATTCTGCATCCAACAACTGCTCGGTGCTAGGGTATAAATGTCCATTCTCTGGCCTCACTTCGAGATGTCTCTAGAGCCATCCCAGCTCAGAGTCCCCAGGGATGGATGGGGCCTTTGTTACTGCTGTTGCTACATCCCTGCCCAGTTTCCCCCTCTGCCCCATCTTAGCACCCTTCTCCTGTGCCCCAATCAGACTCTGTTTCATAGTATTCAACCTACATACTCTCCTAAGAACAATCTCCTTAGACTGGCTGCATCAGAACTCTTTCCAAGGTGGTGCACACCTGTAATCCCAGTACTTGGGAGGCTGAGACAGAAGGATTGAAGGTTTGAGGCCAGCTTCAGCAAATTATTGAGGCCCTTTGCAACTTAGTGAGACCTTGTTTCAAAATAAAAAATAGGTCTCAGGGTGTAGCCTGGAGGTAGAACCCCCCTGAGTTCAATCCCCAGTACCGCAAAAAAAAAAAAAAAAAAAAGTTCTTTCTAACCAAGGCCCCATTGAGCTTTCTGGCATTTCTCATAACCCTGAACTCCAGGTGGAATGAGATATTTGTAGTCATCTGTGTGTGTGCATCTAAGTCACTCAAGACTTGTGTTGTGGATTATCAGTTTCCCACCAAGTCCCTCCCTCCAAGACTTAGCTGTGAGCAGAGGCAGCTCTAAATGATGAACGAGTGCTGGCGATCCCCAGATCTGCCACTAGGTGGCGCTTGGTTACCCAATGCTGACCGTGGACCAATTTCATCCTCTGCAAAGGGTTCCTTAGGCCCATGATACAGTCTCAGAAATGCAGAAAGTTTCCCAGGACAGAGAAACAGAACCATCCCCTGTGCAAACACACAGAGGCATGGAGAATGCAAAGTGAGAATATAGCTCCTACAGGAGAATCTCCTGACTCTTATTTCACTTGAGGTTGGATTCTCCCCATCGGGTGATGCCCATATCTGTGATGGGCAGGGAGAGTCTGATTTTAAAATCTCTCCCTCTTACACTCATGAGGATTTAAGCAAAAGTAGGAGTCTGTTCAAATGCGTGAAAAGAAAAATACAGTGGTAGTCACAACTGCATGTGTAAAATTCACACCAGTTTCTAAATTGCAAATGAGGTTGAGGTTGCTGACATTGATCAGAAAGCATCAGAATTATAACTCCCAGAGCCAGGCATGGTGGTGCATGCTTGTAACCTCAGTACTTGGGAGACTGAGACAGGAGGACCACGGTTTTGAGGGCAGCCTCAGCAACTTGGCAAGACTCTCAACAACCTAGCTGGTACCTGTTTCAAAACAGAAAATTTAAAAAGGGGTGGATAGTTACAGCTTGAGGGTAGAATGCCCCCTGAGTTCACTCCCTAGTACAGAGAGAGAGAAATAAAACTTCCAATGTTAGTAAAAATGACAGAAGCTAGGTGGGTAAGTTTTTTTCAAGGTCCAACAAATCTTAAGGTAAAATTGAATTACTCAGGTGGGTGATGCAGGAGGGGGGTGCCACCATCTATTTCTTTGTAAAGAGAATAAAAATACTGGTGGCTTTTGCTGAGAGCTAATGCCCAGAAAGCAGGCCAAGTGTAAATCATTGCTTATGATTTCTCTTGGATTTAAGTCACATAGGAAATTCCAGAGAATAGTATGAGAAAGACCCTTGGAATCATCATCTAGAGTGGACAAATATTAGCTTTTCCCCCCATTTGCTTCAGTTTCAAAGCATGGCTTGTTTACCCCTGGGAAGTCCTCATGTAACCAAAGGTCTTAGCAGGCTCACACACAGTCAATTGTGAACTTTTGCCAAACCAGATAGAATTTGGGGGCTGAAAGACTGTAACTTTTTAACTTTGCTAAGTTATAAAATGGTGGCAAACTGGGAAAACACAATAGAACCATATCATCGGTATGTGTATCACTTAGACAACACCCCCCCAAAAAATATAGTTTTACGTCCAGAAGCAATCAAAGCAGCCATCAGTAGAAATGACAGGGAGGGAAAGGAAACAGAAAGACAAGCGCCATCTCAGGGTCTCGATCACACCATTAATAGCTGGGTTAGACACCCAGCCTCAGGACCCCCAGTGGGACCCTGGTTTATTGGGCGTCATTGCACAATGCCCAAGGTACACATGTGGCTCACACTATATTTACACTGGACAATGCCATGCTAGATAATTATTATCTTGTTTTTACCTATGAAGCAACTAAAGCTCAGAAAGTACAGAAGGACTGCCCAGAGCACACAGCTAGGGAGTGGCAGAGATGAAATCAGGACTATCGGCCATTGGAGGCCACGCTCCTAGAACCCAGGTGAAGGCACCACAGTGCAACATTGGGCCTGAGGACAATGCACCAGGCATCCTCCAGGGAGCATGGTCGCCTCTTCACCTTGAACCTGATTCATAGAATTTTACTCTCCTGCACGCAACCCTTCCACCAGCATGCAAATGAACCCAGGCCAGCCTGTTGAGTGACAAATGGCACAGGCATTTGCTGGCCAGCTGAAAACTGGACATGTGAGTGAGCAGGGCCTTCCTTGGCCAGCCAGCACCAACAAAGTAGGCCAAGACAAGAAAAGCCACCTAGCCCTCCCCAAGAACTGTGAGAAATAGTAACTGTTGGTTTAAAAACCACTAAGTTTTGGGGTGACTTGTTATGCAGCAACAGCTGACTGATACAACCTGACTCGAGACTCAGAGATTCCGCTTACCTGGGAGGGTAGTAGGGATCAAATGTGTGGCCGTCTCCCATACTAAGTATGCAGGACAGGTTCCCTATGTAGGGAGAGAGGAGCCACGTCAGGGAGATGGTGACGTTGTCAAAGACAGAACTCTCACTGGATACCACCAGCCGCAGGCCTGCAACGTAAACACAAGGTGGCATGCGCCCTCATGAAGCAAAGCTGCACGCTTATGCTTAGAACTTCCTCAATGCCTCCCACTCGACTGTTATTTTTATGTAAGGCATTTACAGCTTCTTAAAAAATTTTTAATCTTGAAAGTTCTTCTGAATTTTATTTTTCATTCATAGTACACAATCAAGATACATAATTTAAATGTAGAAAGGGTATAGAATGAACAGCAAGCCTCTCCTGCCCTGCAGCCCCAGTTCTGCTGCTCAGAGATAAGCATTGTTCCCAGTACCCCAGAGCACCTTCCAGAGAGAGCTGCACGTACACAGGCACATGTGTACTCTTGTATTTACACAAACGGTGTGTGCTGCATTTACTATGTGGGACCTTGCACTTCTCAGTATATCTCAGAGATCGCTTTAGATGACTACAGTTAGAGCTGCCTTGTTCCTTTTAATAGCTGCATAATGTACCCTAATTTACTTAACCAGGATTCTATTGATTGTCCAAATATATTTCATGATGGCAAATATATTTTTTATGAAGGCAAGACTCCTTTTAAAAAATCTGCTTGGCTGAAGTGGCAGCTGAATCGTTGTAAGACACTTAGCACACATTTAATTTGACAAGACCTTGACCTTCAGAAATTGGCACAGAAGATGGGGTGAGGGAAGTGGAATCTGCCGGGGTTCCACGTGGCCCTGGGCCCATCCAAGCAGTGTAATCTTTCAGGGTCTGAGAACTGAAATGTAAATGGAAAGAACTTTCTGGAGCCGGTCAGAAAGCCATCAGGGTCCTGATTCCCAGCTTCCTGAGGATGTGGAGGACATAACTGGAGCCAGGTGTGGTGGTGCACGCCTGTAATCTCAGGATTCAAGAGGCTGAAATAGGAGGATTGCAGGTTCAAGGCCAGCCTCAGCAACTTAGCAAGACCCTCAACTACTCAGCGAGATACTGTTATAAAATAAAATAAAATAGGGGTAGAGGTGTAGCTTGGAGGTAGAATGTCCTAGGGTTTAATCTCCAGTACCTTTTTTGGTGTGTGTGTTACTGGGATTCTACCTCTGAGCTACACCCTCAGCCCCCCCCCCCCTTTTTTTTAAAATTCTTTATTTTGAAACAGGGTCTCATTAGGTTGTAGGGGGCCTCACTAAGTAGCTGAGGCTGGCCGCAAACCTGCAATCCTCCTGTCTCAGCCTCCCAAGTACTGGGATTGCAAGCGTGCACCACCACTCCCGGCTCTCCAGTACCTTTTTAAAAGGATGCCATTGGACCCTCTGGGCACAGTCACCAAAGCACTGGATAAAGTCCTTCCCTTCACAAACTGGAATCGGACTGTGATCCGAACACACAGGTTCACAAAGGGACAGGATATTTGCAATCAGAGAAGGAACAGGAAATGCAGTCCAAATGATTGCCAAACACGACACGCCCCTTTGCCCTAGGCTGCACATTTGTCTAGCCACAGCGATGCCACAACTGGCAGATCTTCAAAAGACATCACCCTTTGACGACCAACAAAACCACTCAGTGGAAATGACTGCCAAAATGCGCGACCTGCTCTTCCCAGAAAATGCGATGGAGACATCTCACTTGCTCTTAATGTCACCCAGGCGCATCCAGCAAGCCGTGCCAAGGATAAAGCTTGGTCTTTGCTGCTACTCTCTTCTTTTTCCTCGGTTGTTCTAGATGTCCCCTGGGTCCCCAGCAGTCCCTGACACCATTCATCTGCTCCCTTCAGAGCTCCTTGTCGCGACTGCTCACACTCTCAGTGGGAGTTCCCATTCTGAGTCATTTGTCATGCGCGATGGCACAGTATGTTTCCACAGCCTTGGGGGAAATCGGCTCGCTCAGACCCCATTTCATTGATGCTTTAGAGGGGAATTTGGCAATGTCTACATGAAACACACATACCTTACAACCCAGCATTCCCACTGCTGGGATCTCACCTCTAAAAATAATCCCAGGCACCTGTCAAGATATGTGCACAAGGATGGACACCGCAGTGAAAGGTAAGAAGAGAAAACGAGAAGCAATCTAAATGTCCATCAACGGGGCCCTTCTCATAATCTAGTGACGGACTGCAATGTAGTCTTTAAAAGAATGAGACAGGGACTTGGAGAGATGTCGGGATAATATATTAAGTGAAAAAGAATTGAGCTATAGATGAATATGTTTCGCATGATCCTATATATCTACTAATACTAATATATATTAGTATTATACTGGGGATTGAATCCAGGGGTATTCTACCTCCAAACTACACTCTCAGTCTTATTTACTTACTTATTTGTTTGTTTGTTTGTTTATTTATTTATTTATTTTGTTGTACCAGGGATTGAATCCAGGTGCATTCTGCCTCCAAGCTACATCCCCAGCTTTATTTTTTGTTCTTTATTTTGAAACAGGGTCGCACCAACTTGCAGCAGGCCTCACTAAGTAGCTGAGGCTGGCTGCAAACTTTCGATCCTCCTGTCTCAGCCTCCCAAATTCTGGGATTACAAGAATGCACCACCAAGCCGGGCGTGGTGGCGCACGCTTGTAATCCCAGCATTCGGGAGGCTGAGACCGGAGGATCCGGGTTCGAGGCCAGCCTCAGCTACCTAGTGAGGCACTCCGCAACTTAGTGAGACTCGGTTTCAAAATAAAGAATAAAAAATAGGGCTGGGGGTGTAGCTCGGAGGTAGAACACCCCTGAGTTCAATCCCCAGTACCGCAAAAAAAAAAAAAAAAAAAAAAAAAAGAATGTACCACCACGCCCGGCTCTTTATTTTTTATTTTTGAAACAGGATTTCACCAAGTGGCTGAGACTGGCCTCCAACCTGTAATCCTCCTGTCTCAGCCTCCCACATACTGGGATTAGAGGTATGCGCTACTGCACCCAGCTTCCCATGAATATATTTTTATAAGGAATATGCATATATACATTCATACATAGCCATGTCTATGCAAAATTTTAAAAAGCAGGAAGGATTTTTTTTTTCTAAATAATTAACAATGTTTCCTTAAGGGAGGGTGGGATTGTCGAATTGAAGAGAAAAAAAGCTTTTCCTTCTTAATTTATAAAACCTTTATAAATTTTGATAATGTGGGTTATTTTCGTGGCTTTCAAGACTTGCATGTTTAAAAGCGAGAGATATGGCTCCTTCCAGTCCCGCAGCCCTGCATTGGCCTAGAGCTAAAATTTTCTTGTGTGAGTTAAAGTTTTTTTGTTGCTTGACTTGTGCAGTCATAGCTGTAAACCTTTTACCCCGAGAGGCTAGGTCAGGGGTGTGTGTGTGTGGGGGGGGTCAGGCTGCAGGGAAGATGTTTCAGGGGAGGACGTCTCCCAGCACACAGCAGATCAGCACGAGGATGAACACCTTCTGGCCACACCTGGGTGGTCACCGCCGCCCATGGAAATAAGGAAATTCACTGTGGAAATAAGGAAACTCTTCCACCCGAGCAAGTCGGGGACTCACCTTCCCGGCACTGGTACTGCACCCACAGGTAGCTGCCTTGGGTGGGGCACGGGTCTCCGAAGTAGCTTCCATCCGCTGCCACCTGGCACACCTGCAAGCCCCGGCACTGTCCTGGGAAAGCAGGAAGGTGGCGTAAATCTCAAGGACACGCGCTCAACAGAGCTTCACTGAGATGAGGCATGACTTACCCATCCACCGGCCCGCCATCTGCCCAGCGGGATCCGTCATGTCTATGGCAGCCCAGGTGCTGGGCGCTGTGCCGAGAGGAATGGAGGATTCCTGACTTTGAGCAGCTCAGGGGCGGACACATTGGTTCTCAAGCTAGCCTGCCCCAGACCCGCCCAAGAGCTTGTGAAGACATGGGATTCCAGACTCTGCCTTCAGGAATTCTGCCCCAGTCAGTTGGGGTGAGGCCCAGGATTCTGCTTTTCTAATAATCTCCCAGGACATCCCCTGCAGCTGGCCCAGGGACCCCACTTTGAGAACCACTGGTACACTAGCACCTACTGAGCTGATCTAAAGGAAGAAAAACCTACACCCTGAGAATCAACAAGAGGGGGCAAGATTAGGGATCCGGAGTCTGTCGGGAGAGCAGGTGTCTGCAGAAATGGGGAGCATGAGTACCCACATCAGATACTCCAGGGTCACCCAACCCCATTCACCCCTCTCCCTCCTGCCCATAGATTACATGCTGCAAAGGAGCCTGGGAGAAAGGGACAGGCAGGCGCTCTGGCCTGAAGGTGTCCTCGTGGCTCTGTATCCTGGTTTTCCTTTGCTTCTCAGAAACCCATGATCGCTCTGAACTCTGAAATGTTTAAATAACCATGTGGTTGCTAAGCCAAGAAAGACCATCACCGCATCCCCAGCCGCCCCCTTGGGCCTGGATTCCTTTCTGCCCTCTCTGTTTCCTGTGTTCTGTCATTAACCACGTGTCCATGACTCCCAGTGTTCGTCTCCCTTCCAGCTCTAAGTTCCTAGCCTGTATGTGCAACTCAAGTTCCTAATCTGCATGTCCAATTGCCCACTGCACACTCCACTGGATTGTGGATGTGTGGTGCTCGGGATTGAACCCAGGGCCTTACACCTGCTAGGCATGTATTGTGTCACAGAGCAACACCCCCAGGTCCCTAGCATGGTTTCTGAGGAGACCCCTAGACCCGAGTTAGGTATTTCATGTGCCTCTATAGCACTAGACTATACTCACCACAGGAGCCAGAGGAGTGTGTGTGTGTGTGTGTGTGTGTGTGTGTGTGTGTGTGTGTGTATGTTAATTGGTTTCTTTTGTTTCTCCCTCCTTCCTTCCTTCCTTCCTTCCTTCTTTCCTCCCTTCCTCCCTTCCTCCTTCCCTCCCTTCTTTCCTCCTGTCCTTCTTTCCTTTGGATTGAACCCAGAGGCATTCTACCTGTGAGCTAAACCCCTAGCCCTATTTAATTTTAGTTTGAAGCAAGGTCTCACTAGGTTGATGAGAGTCTTACTACTTGCTGAGGCTGCCCTCAAACCTGCGATCCTCCAGTCTCAGCCACCCAAGAACTGGGATTACAAGCGAGCACCACCACACCCGGCTTATTGGAGCCAAAGATTTTCAAGGTGCTTTGTTTACTACTGTATCTCCAGCACACCACACAGTACCTGGCACATAGTAGGTACCAAAGGTGCTTTGGCTGAGTGAGTACAAGCACCTGTTGCTCCATTCTGTTGCATCATGTATCACACCATTGGGTAATCGTGTATAGACACATCCGCCTCCCTTTGGACTTTGAGTTCTTTGAAAAAAAAAAACAGACTGGATTTGATTCATCGTGGTATCTCCAGAGCCCAGAATAGAGCACAGCACAACCCTGGTGATCCATAAATGCTTATTGGCCAGCTGAGTGGACGAGTGAGCAGGACACTTAGATAAGAGAAGGATCCGGGTCCTCCCAGGCCTTCTCCAGCCCTTCCCAGTGGGGTGCAGGGCTCCCCTCTGCTGTGCTCTCTGGGGGCTCAACTGCCATGTTTCCAAAACTTGCAGCTGAGCTTTGAGGAAGCAGCCCTCCCAGACCCAGTGCACCAGCAAAGGAGGCTCGGCCATCAGCTTGTCCAGCCGAGGCCCTTTCTCGGGGCCACAGCTTGGGGTTGCTGGAGTGAGGAGAATTGCAAAGAGCTAGTAAGCTGGTCACAGCATGACCTGCTCCAACCAGAATGAGAACTATGTGTTCAACAGGTGCAGTCCCAAAGGAGACGAGACGTGCTCCCCCAGGGGGCAGGAGGATCAAGGTGCCCTCCTTGGCTCTTCAAAGGATCTGTGGGTGGAAGCTGAGCCTCAGAGGAGAAATGCAGGAGGCTGGCCCAGCGGCTCCAGCTGAGGCCTGTACACACACACTACTGTGCCCCCTTAGCGGAGAAGCAGCAGATCGCCTGCTTTCCTGGGACCCTGCAGGCTGGGCAGTGGTCACCGCAGCGGATAGGAAAGGGCTCCCAATGTCCTGGACATGGAGATCTCTGAGAACCCCACACCTCCAATAGGGTTCAGGGAGCTTCCTGAATGCTTCCTAGCGAGCACAGGTAGCTTAGAGGGGACTTCACCTGACTGAGGAGCACAAAGCCCTGGAGAAACTCTCCCGCGTGAAGTGGAGCTAGCCTCAGGTACGGCTGCTTCAGCATTAGCCATGGCGGCTGGGATTGAGAGATGGATGGGCGGAGACAAACCGCAGGGCCCTTGTACAATGGATGACCCCAATAAGTGAGAACAAGGAGCATCAAGATGGACCACGTGTCTCAACAACAATGTTGAGCAAAATAAAACAGCACCAAAAAAAAGTATATCGCAGAAGTACACATACTCTAAGATGATGCCATTTGCATAAACATTAAAACCCTGCAAAACAATATGATATAATGTATAGGGATGCATAAATAGAGGGCAGGAATAAAGAACTATGCACATGATTAATAAACACTGTATTTGAGACAGGAATCGGGCCGCAGAGGGCTCCACAGGAGCCTGTAATATTGTGTTCTCTTTGTGTGAGTGTGGTACCGGGGATTTAACCCAGGGGCATTCTACCTCTGAGTTAGACCTCCAGCCCTATTTTATTTATTTTTTTAAATTTTGAAACAGGGTCTTACTAAGTTGCTGAGGGTCTTGCTAAGTTGCTGAAACTGGCCTCAAACCTGCCATCCTCCTGTCTCAGCCTCCCAACCACTGGGGTCGCAGGCGTGCGCCACCACACCCAGCTGTGCTCATTTCTTAATGAGGGAATCTTAAGCAAACATTTCCTAGTGTTAAGATCTGACAAAGGATCACATGATCATCTCAATTGATGCTGAAAAAGCATTTGACAAGATCCAACACCCATTCATGCTAAAAGCACTACAGAGAATCGGAATAGAAGGAACATATCTCAAAATCATAGAGGCAATATACAATAGGCCTACAGCCAGCATCATATTAAATGGAGAGAAACTGCAAGAGTTCCCACTAAAGACAGGAACAAGACA